>MNCI01005468.1:89426-108618 GCA_015680685.1 Gnetum montanum | reverse complement strand
CCCCCTTCGAACAACTTTCGTGTCGGGGCTTTCGGGTTCGCCTTGCGGATGCGACAGTCGACCTCATGATGTCCGGGTTTCCCGCACCACTCACACCCCCCCGACCGACCGGCCTTCGGGTCATACGTCGGGGTGGGTTCCGTCCCAAGGTTCTCGAAGGTGACCTGGAGGGTCTCCTCCCCCCCAGGAAGCTCCAACACGACCTCCCAGACGAGGTCAGTCTCCAACAGGCTACGCCAGACGCAGAATCAGGCGAAGCCCATTCTCTCCATGGACCGCGTGACACGGTCGAAAGCGATGAAGTCACCGAAAAAATCGGCCATTTCCGTGAGGAATGCAAGGTTCCAGAGCTCCCAAGGAACGTCGGCCACTCACACCCAGACCGGGGCCCAGGTGAACAAGTCTGTCTCGCGGTGAGCCCCGAGGCGCCATGGGGTTAAGGCGAGTCCCCGAGCCCCATAGAACCACGGGCCACCAAGCAGCACAGAATCCCGAGCCTGTAGGGAGGGAAGGACGAAGAGAAGCAGGTCCTCGGACAGGCTCCAAACATTGACATCCCCAACCCGCCACTGCTCCCTCACCCACCGGCGAATAAGGTCCAGGCACGGGCGGGATCCTCGGGAGATGAAACGGCCGATAAGGCTCCTCTCCATTGTTCGGACGCCCTCAGCCGGGGGGTGGTTGACCCGCAGTCGCAAGGTGTGGTCGCTGCAAGAGTGGGCTGCAATGGCGCTAGTCCCCAACCCATTGGGTGTGTCCCCAGCGAAGGGGCCCGTGCCGACGTTTACCGTGCTGGTGTCGTCTGTGCTGGCATCGGTGGCTGCTGCTGCAGGGACTGTCGTTCCTGCGATGGTTGTTGCGGTAGTGGCTGTTGCGGCTGCTGTGGCCGCGTCTGTTGCGTCTGGTGTTCCTATGGCGCCGGTTGTTGTTGTGGGTGCTGCGGTTGTGGTGCCGGTGGCTGCGGTGGTGTCGTTGGCTGCGGTGGTGGCGTTGGTGGCGTTGGGTGCGCTCATCTTGTTGCTCTCTGCTGCTCGTTTTTCTACCTTTCTTAAAAGGGTTTAAAGATTCTTTTATTAATGAGAAAATCTATATTTGGATCACGCCAAAAAATTTCATGACCAAGCATTCTTCAAATACGTAGCTAATAACAAAAACAAAAATACAATATACACCTTTATGGTAGCAACTCATTTGTAACCATGACTTGTAGCTTTTAATCCTGCCAATCTCAAGAGTCCGGCAGTTAAATCCCAATCTTACTTGACTGGGAAACCGAATGGAAATTGTGACATCTCTTTCGCTTGAATATTTTTTTTAATAAGAGGTTTATAAAAAGAGCACTTAAACTAAGTCTGATTATATTTTTAAAAAATCCACTGCATGTCTAAAATGTTTGTGTCCCAGCTTATCATGGAGAAAAATTATCATAGAAACATAAAAATATCAAATGCTATGGTGCACAGGATATCTGTAGGACGATGTGCCATAGCATTCCGGGACATGTGGACTTTGGGTAGCTGAATCACAATTTGGACATTTGTTGATTTTCTGAAATGCACTCCAGGACGCAACTGGGATGTTCTCACTAAAATTACATTTTAATAAGTATATTTAAAATTATGAAGAAAATATAATTCATTGAGCAGTGTCATTTTTCAGGAATTCTGCCTAAATGCTGGTTTCTGGTCTGCGTAAATCTAGGTCAAGCTGTTTTGAAGAAATTATTTTATCAGTAAAACCAATTTTTCATGCACTTTATTGAAATAATGAATGGAATCTCATCGAATGTTCCATCAATGTCCCAAAGGCATTTTGGAACGCATCTGCATTCTTGGGATGACCCAAACAGGAAATTTCTGCCCGGATGCAGATGCATCCCATGGGTGCATTACTAAAGCAGAAAGAAAGTATTAAATACTTGCAAGTCAGTTACGGCAAATTAATGTATGCGAGCATAATAATATTCTTACTGTAAAATAATTCTCTTCCAGCATATGAAATCTCCAGATTTAATCCCAGTTCCATTAACCAATTTCAAATGTTGTTGGGGATGAAAACTTCAGCAATGGAAATTCTAGATTCTTGGAAAATGAGGAATGCTATCAATGAAGCAAATGATTTCATCATCTGCAATTTATTTATTAAGGCTATCATCATCCTAGTCTTATCACTCTCTATGTGGTATCAACTTTATAATTCTCTTTCTGCACTCTCATGATTATAACCTTTAGTCACTATGTAATCTATTATGTCTTTGTTAATAATATTATGTACGGACGAATTTACCAAGGCATGGCCTTGATATCAACACCACCTGCCTGCTATGTGGAACTGCGCTCGAGACCATCCCGCACTTCGCCTTCCAATGTGTTTACATGTGCACCACGTGGCATGCAATGGGCTGGCCTCCCCCAATAACGTTGACTGGTTCCCGAGCCACCTTGCTTTTATGGGTGGTGTGGAAAATCCCATAGCTCCCCCCACACCGCCTCGTCCCCCTCCTCTTGGGGGGTGCCCCCCGGGTGGGGGGGTTGCCCCACCCCTGCATTTTTCTACTGATCCTCAATTTTTGAGTGTAAGTCACAGGCCATTAATTCACTACTCCCTTGCTATCACGGCACCAACCAAATACATTTATATCATGAAAAAAAGAAGAATTCAAGTACACTCATAGCTGAACTTTCAAAATAGATATATAACTAGTCAATGTAGAAAAACTATACCAGCATAGGAGCCCAGATGACAAATATCAAAACAAGGAACAAACATATCCCACTCCAGAATTTTGTTGTTTTACTCTGTTTCTCTCCAAGTTGATGCTTTGCTCGAGAAAGGGTGATGTCACACTTGACAAGATACAAGCTTGCATAGATGTCCTCCAGCTGAAAAGGAGAATTTTTAATGATTTCCAAAAAACAATTTTTTTAAAAAAGGATAAATCGGGTCATTGGCATTTTTTAAGTTTTCTACAAGTTACTGCTCTAACATTACAGGTTACAAATGAACCCAACAAAAAATGAACGAAAGAAATAAAGAAAGAAAGAAACAGGCAAAGCATTCATGAAATTCAAAATAAATTCTGGCAACAGTGATATTGGAATGAGAAAATAACAATTATCTACAAACCAAGTGTGTCCATCTTAGTAATTCAATTAACAAAAACTACTTGGTATTTCCTTGACAGTTTTAGTCATCAATTAGCTACGCACCAGGTATGTAACTATCCTGAAGAACGCATAACTGGATGCATCTAATTAGTATAATCATCATAGGATTTTTTATTTTTATTTTTAATCTATACAGTCAAAGGACCCTAGATAAGTGATAATTTTGAAAAAAAAAAAAATTAACCTGCTAGAAAACTTGCATATACCAATTTCCACACAAAAGAACAAACAAGAAAAACAGGAGAAAAAAGTGAAGATGCTGTTATATACTAGATGTTTTGAAGTCACCTTATGAATGAGAGACATTGTAACCATGAAAATTTTAACTTCAATTTCATTTTCAATTTGGCATTGCTTATTACATCAATTCGTAATTTTAACTATAAATTAATAGCTAATAAAATGATTCTACAGGAAGCAAATGATGACCATAGCATAATTGTAATAATTTAGAAGGGCGAACATGTAACCTGTTGAAGTATGACTCCACTTTAATGTGGTAGCTAGCCAACTCTGTTTCTGATCTATGCATAGCATGTGTGTAGGAATGTCTGTAGTATTTATGGGATGGGACTTTGCTAAGAGAACTTGCAACCAAACATACAAGCTAGTGCATTCAGCAGAATGGATTGTCCTAAAAGAAGGTAAAATGGAGAAAACTCAAACAGGTAAGTGTATGGGATCATACCAATTTGCGTGACGTTTAAATTTCAGCAGAAGCTACCAGGCAACTTTACCTACAGCCTCACACGGCTTTGTTGCATAAACAAGGAGATGGAATTCCTAGGCAAGTAACAGATGCAGGATGTGCTATTCAGCAAGATGATGTTTTTCACACAATCTTATTTTATTGTTTTGAATCCTATCATAAGTTGATGGAAATTGATCTCTGAACTGCATTAGAGTTGTCTTTAATTTTACTGTGTATACTCTCTGCATTCTTGGATTATTAATAGGTTTGTGATAGTTTTCTAGGGCTTGATAAAAGTGAAATTCTTATGCTTGAGTGACTACTATGTGGTATCCTTGCTGAGAGTAACTATTGTCCAACTTTCTAATATTTTAAAGACATTGAAAATCCCGTACTCTAAGGAAAATAGTAGTGAAAAACTAATAATGGAAAATTTTTACTTTCACAAAAAAGATTCAAAGCATTAGCTAAATTATAGCTGAAACTAATTTTTTCTCAATAGAAAGTAACTCTGGAAAACAAATAGCTGAAACCCAATTCTGTACAGTATATCACAAGTGTCTCTATTGGACATAATAAAAGAAAACATAGAAAACATCAACTGCAGTTCACTCACAGTATGGTTAACACAGTGTAAATACAACCCTCTAATTGAGAGAACCACACATATACATGATCCTGAGCTTGGACTTTGTATTTTAAATAAGCTGTCTACAGAAAATCGCAAATTAGGTCAGAAGATAGTTAACTTCTACTAAATGCTTAGCATAACAAGAAGAGTTTGAGAATGTTTTGGCCTCAGGCTGGGAGCAGAGCTCTGTGGGTGGGGTTCCTCTTGTCGGTCAGAACGGGCCGGGACACTTTGGCGACCTACAAAAGTGGCTATGATTTTTCCGAAAAGGTGAACCACATTGCTAAGGAATGTCAGGTGCAAAAATGGAGATGACAGTATCCTCCCCCAACCATTGGCCACCCTCCCCGTGGAAGGGGATTGTGTAGATTCCTTGCCAACTAGGAGGGTTCCCTAGGAGATCTTGTCAAGCTCCTACAATTTCTGAGACTTTAGCTGTGCTCAAAAGTTGAAGCTAGCCATTGCACCAAGGCTAGTACCACTGGCAGGTCTGGGGTACCCCAAACAAATTACTTTTGTACAGATGTGGATGTTGACTTTGCATAGGAGATTTGTACTATGGTTGATGTACTGAATGCTCAGAGGATTATTGTTGTTGTTGGGGGTTGCAGGAATCCCTAGGTTACTGTTGCATCCAGCTCTAAGACATGCATGCCTTGTTGATGCTCAAAAAGTTTAGAGGGTCCAAAGGGTACACAAGGACAGGTGGCTGATTAGTTGGAGAGAGTCATGAGCCTAAGCTTCTTCCTCTTGGGCCATGGGTGACCCCTACAAGAGGTTCTACTTCACTAGCTAAGGGTCGCTCGCTGGTTCTTTAGGAGGTCCAGTGCCAAATTCTGAAATCCAAACCCCTGCCTAAGAAGAAGGTTGTGAGTCCAACACCCTTGTGGTACACTTGTGGGACACTAAAAAGAATATTAAATTGGGATGCTGAAGAACCTTCAAGGAGGTCTACTATAAGAGGTCTTAGAGTAGACCATAAAGATTCTTTTATGGAATTGCATAAGGTAGGGTACCTTCTATAAGAAAAATACCTGCAAAGTTTTAGTTCGAAAAGGTACTTGTGACATGTTGATGTTGTAGGACACCAATATCGATAAAGCCAACAAACATTTCCTACTTTGGAATAACTGGAATTCTTACTTTGCTTTCTCTAGGGGAATGGCTAAAGGCTTTGACATTCTTTCAAAAAATAGAGTTACAGAAGTCTATGCTTCAGACTCTGTACAAACTATTCATGATGTTACTACATACCTTTGACTCACAAATTTTTATGGACCCTAGAAACTAGATGGTTGAACCGTGCAATTGAGAACAGCTGCCAGATTGATTCCTAGCAAGGGTAGATAGATTATTTTTGGCAACTTCAATCAATATCTGTTTCATTGGAAGAAGACTTGGGTTGATATCTTCTGACATCCCATCCAGATACATTAGGCATGGCTGTACCATTGTGATTTATTCATCACGTGTGTGTGTGTCTCAGTGGGTTATTGGGGATGACTTAGCTTACTGTAATTGCACTTTATATGTTATGATTATGATGTCTTTACATGCTTAACTAACGTGATTATGTACACTAGCCCTATGTGATGTGTTAGACAGGTGATGTTGCTAACCAGGATGTTGGATTGGGGTACAAGAGCACCTATTTGGTTTGCATTTAAGCTTTATATGAAATTTCACTATGTATGCATTTAAATTATAGCGCTATGGTGTGTGATGCTTGGGTGCAATTTTGGCATGTGAAGATGTAGAGTGTTTGAGAAGGATATTGTAGGTTCAAACTGATTTTGATTTGGAGTCCCAATGTGGCTGTTATGCATGTTTGAAATGTAGGGTATTAGATGGGAAGGGATAAAAAAAATACACTTATAACAAAATTTTATTTTTTTTAAAAAAAGTAAAATTAAGAAGTGGGTGTTGCACGTGATGTGTGGAAGTCAAACGAAGAGCATCTTTGTTTTGTTAAAAAAGCCATGTCCTTTATGCATTGTTTTCATTATTGTTTTTTCTGTTCCCACCATCCCACCACCACCTACCCATAGAAATTGGGTTTTGGGTTTCTGTTTTTTTTTGTGTGTGTTTGCGTGAACAAAAATGAACAAGAGCCTATTTTTTTTATTTCAGTTTTCTTTCCTACCTTCATCTTTTCTACACTTCTTCTGAATTTTGAGCTTTGTGGGTGGATTTTTCTCTGCTCTAAACCTAGATTTGGGATTGCTGCAGTCATATCTATGTGGGTGCAGAACTTGTTCGGAGCGAAACAAAGTCTTGCTGGATTTTTAAGGATTTTTTACTTGTTTTGGACTTCCTGCCACAACAATTTGAATTGATGGGTTGTCTTTATCATTTTGTTGTATTTTTGTGCTAGATTAGTGTATATGATCATGCAATGTTGGCATGTGGGTAGATAGTTAAAAGATTGAGCTTGGCCATGTTATTTTGCATATTTCCCGAAATTGTATAGTTTTGGTTATGAATTGTTTATTAATATATATGTGATATATGGTATGATGTAGACTTGGGGAATATGATATGTGATGTTGATGAGACCAGTTGGGTTGAAATATTATATTTTAGGGCCCTATTATGGTGCAAGAGTTTCTAGGAGTTTCAATCATCACTGGTTGTAATTAAATATTATTAATTATTTTTTTATTAATCAAACTTTAAACACGCATAACTTTGCTTCTAAGAATCCAATTTAAGTGAAATTAGCATCGTTGGGATTGTCTTGGGAAGTACTTTCTAATCGTAGAATTGGTTTTCTTTTTGGGCATATCTCATTTCGGCAATTAGTATAGTGGTCATTTTGTGGTATTTCATGTAGTTCAAGAAATATGATTGTGGTGTAAAAATTTTGTTTTGTCGACTTGTGGTATTGTTTTCATGGAATGAATGTGCCTATTAGGTGTGGATGTATGTGGTCATATTATGTTGGTTTTGGATGTGTTGTGCTTGTGGCATGTGTTGGCTTAAGCTAGCCAGGCTTTGTACATATCTTCGCGATGACACTTGTGATGGTCGTTAGCAATTGGTGCTAACATGAGGGTGTGAAGCGGTTGGTGATGAGGCACTTTGGAGGTAGTATGGATTGACCCCCACTGTGATGCATCGATGAGGCTCCTATCTCAGGCCTCACCCTGAGAGTAGGATAGTGTAGGTGTGTTCATCTCTAAGGCTAGTACATGGCATAGGTGTGTTCATCCCTATAGCCAATCCTCCATAAGGCTAGTGATTGTAGGTCACAAGTTGATGGACCCTAGCACTGGTTGGATAAATAAAAGACTAATAAAAGACCTATATGCAATGGCTATTTCTGAGTACTCATGACAACGTTTCACATGATACACTAAGTGTGGATATGCTAGCAACCACATGGGCTGCATATATGATAATATTCATTTGTGAGTCATGGCCAACATAATGTATATTATGATTAGGATTATGATTGTGTGGGTCATGGATTGTGTAATGGATATATGATAGATTATGTCGAACAGTGGTTTTATTTGTGATTGTATGATAACAATCTATTCTCTTTGATAATGATTATTGCAGTGTTGTGTGCGATATGGTGTGTGTACATGTGTTGCTCTTAGCATGCGCAAGACTAACAATTGATGCAGGTTGCTTTGTACCCCACTCCTCTCCTCCCATGTAGTAGTTGTCAACCATCTAGCAAGTGAAGTATAAAGGCTTCCCGCTTAGTTTTATACTAACTTTATTTAATTATAGGTGGAAGTTGTAGGAGCATAGATGAGCATATATATAGAGAGAGAGAGTAGAGGAGGGAAGAATCTTCAAGGGTTGGTTAATGTATTGGTATGAAACTCTCTATACTCTTCTATATATATGTTGATGTTTATGTATTTTTGTATCATATGAGAGCAGTGTAGATTGTTGGATTATGTAGAGACATGCAGTTTTATAAATCAACATGTATGCTTAGTTTTTAGGTTGGCATGGATTGTTGTGTAGTTTGACCTTCCTTAATATAATGTATTTCTACACATCATTAGTATTTGGTTTATCATGCTTCCTTTGTAATAATATTAGTAATCCTAGGCATCAACATGCACTAGCTAGGTGCGGTAGGGCAAGGTGTTACATATCTCCCCCTCACTTGGAATTGAAGCTATGCAAGCACTAATGGCAGAATTTTCCTTAATGGATCACTAGCTTAATGGTTGTAACTTTTGTTGAACGGAAGGAAAGGGTCAAACTAATTCATGACCATGATTGATAGACTTTAGGTTGCATCCCATCTTATGTTCAACTTTGAGAATCTGCCAACTAGAGTTGATAGGAGGGCATTTAGTCATTAGTTGCTTATCCTTTCTATGGTACTACATGTAGGTAGATTTACTCCCTTTCTCCTAGAGTGATCTTGCTTGAGCAAGGTGAAGCTTAGGTAGGAGGTGGAAAGGATTTGGAAGGCTTATCTAGCATAAATGGATCCTAGGGACTTTCTAAAGATTAGACTTAGGAGGGTTAGGTCTTTCATTAAGACTTGGCCACTCGAATAAAAATTCCCATTCAAATTCTTGAAGCAGCAATATCCATACCACATCCAGGACAAGTAGGGACAAGGTAATGACTACGAGGACAAGGAGTCAAAGATCTTAAATGAGTTATAGCAATTGTACGATGAGGAATTGTAATAGAAACAATAGTCCCAGGTGATGGGTGATAGGAACACAAATTTTTTCAATGCAGGAGCAAAGGCTTTGAAGAGTTCCAAGTGTATTCATATGATCTAGGTAGGGAACAAATTTACCACTAATGAGGATGAAATTGCGGGGGATAAGGAACATTTTTCAAAGTGTCCATGGAGCCATGATAATGATTGCCTAGTGGCTCTAATTTTTGATGACTAAGTGTACGAGGTTATTTCCACCATGTGCTTTGGTAGAGCATCGGGCCTAATGGTTGGTTCATAGATATTTTCAAAGAATTATATGTAATTTGTTAGATGCTTTTAAATTAATGTTTAGATGGACCTAAGTGCATAAATAGATTAATTGCTCTAGGGTTGTTGTCATCCCCAAGAAAAATGACTTGAGTGCCTTGTCTAATTACAGGCCCATTGTGGTCTATAATATTCTAAAGAGGGTTTCCTCCAAAGTGCTAGTCGGTTGCATGGCTCTTCTCATGCATAGAAGAGTTGGAGAACACTAAAGTGGGTTTGTGCAAGGTTGGCTCATTCAAGATTAGATCATCCTCAACTAGGAGCTTATGCACTAGGTGGCTAAGCACAAACTCCCAAGTATGTTCCTCAAGTTGGACATCACTAAAGCCTATGATTCTCTATCTTGAAATGCATTGTATAATATTTTGCTAAGAAAAAGATTTCACTTACACTTTATTTGCCTGTACAGTAATATCCGAAAGTCTAGAGCCTATTCCATGGACATCAATGGTAAACTAAGGGGTTTTTTTCAACTCACAAAGAGGTTTGAGACAAGGGAACCATCTTTCTCCCATTTTCTTTATCATTGTAATGGATACAATGCACAACTATTTGAAGGTTGTTGGGGTTGGCAAGATTCAAGTGGCTAGGTACATAAGCCTTGTTAACCATTATGTAAATAATACCATGCTTACTACAAAAGCTTTAGTTTTGGACGCAAGGTCCATCGAGAATGCTATGTAGAAGTTCGAGGAGGGATTGGGTCTAGCAATCAATTGGAATAAGTATTGTGCTCATTTTATCAATAACCCAATATAGATTAGAAGGGCAGTTACCAACGTTCAATAGGTTAGGATTGAATAGTAGGATGATTCCTACCTAGGTCTATCATTATTTAATTGGAATCGAGTGAATACTTGGAGGGGGCTTTTTCACAAGATTCACAACAAAGCTGAATGATGGAAGTCTAGTTTCCTTCATAGTAAAAGTCGTATTCTCCTAGCCTCCTTGGTTCTTGCAGCTTTATCTAGATATGTTGCCTTCATCTGTGTTCTACCTATTAAAGCTGTTCAGAAGGTCAACTCTATTGTTAAACAATTTATTTGGACTCTGAGGTGGGGGAAGGAGAACCCAAGACTCCTCTTGTCAAATGGGAGGACACCTTTAGGTGTCGTTAGTGTGGGGGTTTTGGGGTTCCCAAATTCAGGTGCAATCTGGTGGAATTTCCTGACTTGAAGCCACTCTTCAGGTGGTCGTCAAAGAATAGCTCTAAAGTCAGGCTAAGAGCCACTTAAGGGAGGCTGAAGCCAGGATCAGGCTCGAGCTTCAAGTCATGGGGGAGGAGAAGTTTAGGGAAGTAGAGCATGCAGTAAAGAAGTGTGAGAACAGAATTGGCTACGAAGATCATGGCAGCCTTGCAAGCATTGGAGGAGAGACTCAAGACAGAGCTCAGTGAAGCCACCAAGGATATTGAGCTTCAGCTCAAATATGAGGTTGAGGAGACGAGGCAATTTGAATGAGAAACCATTTTTAGACAGATCATAGAGATGACGAAGGAAGCTTGTACAAAGAAAGAGGACCAAAGACAAGGATGCTCTCTAGAGGAAGCTAAAGAAGCAAAGACAGCAAGACGCGAATGACAAATGACATCACACTGAAGAGTCATCCCAATTGGAGCAAGAGAAGGCCCTCAGAAGGCATGAGCAAGAGGAGAGTAGAAGGAGAATTGAAGAGCAGGAATGGATTTGAACTGAATGCTCACCTCTGGCAAGAGAATGGCAAGTGTCCATATATAGAGATCAGTATTAACATTAATTTCAACAGTCAACACATCAAGGTTCTTGGCAAACACAGGGTAGCTTCACTGCATCCAAACAAAGGCCACTACCTTTCTTTCTCAACAGGAAAAGGAGGAACGATTGGCCCAGCTTAAAAGGCTCAACAAAGCACATGCCTTAATAAAGTCAACGATAGACCTGGAGATTACAGACTTGCTCCACACAGAAATTAGGAATATTTGTGCTTGTGCTACTTTACCTTTTGCTAATGATGTCATTTAAATTTTGTCAATTTGTCAAAGGCCTATGTCAACACTTGTTGGGTTACGAGGTCCCCATGGTACTTTTTTATTTTTTGCTTCCATCAGTCCCTAGGTAGATAGGGGTGTGCTCTACCCCTTAGCAGAGACTCTTTCTTTTTGTTTGGACTTAGCAATATGATCTGGGGCTTTTTTCACACCCCTCCCCCTTCCTTCCCTCCCTCCTGATTTTTTGTCAGTGTGAGTTCTGCACTCACACTTGATTCTTGTAGCTATGTACTTTTCCCCTGTTAATAGATACCTGATTGCTTCTCAAAAAAACAGGATCAGCCTCTAAACTAAATACTCAAAATTGTAAATTGTTTTTGTTTAGATTTACTTCATGAAAATTTTCAAGAACTTCTCATAATGCAAAAGTTGTACAAAACCATTAGATTCTCTATCTAGATGAATAAATTTTCTTTTGTAACAATCCATAGAAATTGATTAAGAACCTCTGCCATTGAATTATAGCTTAATGAACAAATAATAATAACATAAAGGAATTACAAGTTCTGACCTTCAGCCAATCATACATTGTAAGTGAAGTCGCAGTGCAAGACCAATCCAAAACACACCGCAGTTCATAAAGAAATGGTAGTGCTCTGTAAAGGCGAAAACCTAAATAATTTACATTTGTAATCCTGCTTGTCAGGAACTGCCCATATAAAGCACTTTTATTGGGAAGACCAAACTTAATTTGAAGGGCTTCTAATGTTAATGATATTGCTTTGGTAAAATAGAATGCTCGCAGAGCAAGTTGTCCATTATGCTTTAACTGTCCTTTTGCTTCCATATTCCATGCATAGACTGTAACTGAATATGTGAAGAGCACAAGACTGAAAAAGTAATAAATAACTTTTCCCAATGCAAATGACCATAGGTAAATTATTCGGTCTACTACGATTAGGAAAAACAGAACCTGCAAACACCATGTAGAAATCAAGTTGCACTCCAGTATGCTTATAATATGAGTAAAATGCAATAAAAACATTTAAAAGTACAAGGAATGCACACGTTACCATCAAAACAAATACAAACTCTTTAGGAAATTGATCCTCCAGTTGATATACATCAAGAAACTGTTCATTGTGTTTAATCATGGATTGATAGAATATTGCAACAAGGAAAAATGCTACTAAATCAGCACAAAAGATGTAGGCATACAAGTCAATCTCTCTCTTCCCTCCTGCGATGATAGACCGTATAGGAAACGGGAAACCAATTTCATCAATGATGCCCAACTCTTTAGCCTTTTGTAGCTCAGATGCAACATCCGCTGCTGGCTTAAGGGTCATATAGTTAGTAGATGCAGGGCATGCCTTCAGTGAGGATGCATAGATCACTTCAAACACAGCCAAAGCTACATTGGAATCTTCAGAACTTTTTTCAATGCTTTCAACACGAACCCGACTTACCGAATGTGCATTAGAGTTTTGGGTACAACATTTTATGTGGTAGGCTTCAAGAACTCTGTTTATACCTGATTCAATCCTCTCAGGTTGAATCCCGTATTCAGGCCAGATGCCTACATACATTGAAACTTGAACAAAATGGGGAGGAGCTTCTGAACCGTGAGTCAGTGACTTCCAATACCTCCTAAGTGCCTTACCAATCATTCTGACAAAATTCAGAAATGTCTGTACAAAAGACCATAACTTTTCATTCCAGTCCACCCTTGCATGATGTTTAAGTTGAGAATGAAATCTCCTATTAAGAAAGGCAAATTCATTTACTGACATCCATTCACTATCTTTAGCTTTAATCGAACACTGTAGAAGAGTAAAGAGGTATACTATAAACAGTGGAAAAACAGTAACCACAAAGGAAGAACTTTCAGAGCTTGAACATAAACCAATTCTTTGTTGCAGCTGAGCATCCAAGTGTGGCCCACAATGATTTGCCATTATTTGGTACACGTATTGAGCTAAAATGATCACTTCAGTATAGATAAGTATTGATATCCAGAACAACGAACTTGGTGCTGGTTTTACAAGAAGAGCATATGCAAATAAGGCCACTAGGTAGACCATAGACAGCAAACTAAAATTCCATAAGAATACAAACACAAAGCAACAATAACAAATTGTGTCCGTGTTGGAGCGAACTTTCGACCAACAATAGCAAGAAAGCTTTGAAAGCCACTGCCATTTTCCATTACACACAGCATCCTGTCTAGCAAGCTTAATTGAAGATTTGTTATCAAGATCAATTGCAGAAGACTTCCCAGTTTCTTGGTTATAAGCTATCTCATTCTCTCTTTCCTCCACAGAAGACATATCACTGGAATCAAAATCACCTTTTTCAATATTAAAAAAATTAACTAGATTAGATACGGCTTGGTTTCCAAGCGAATGAACCTGTGCCACACCATCGCCAATCAATTGTACAGCAGATGCAAGAGGATTATCCTTCTGTTCTTTCCCTTTCTCGGCATCAACAGATGATGAATGTTCTACTCGAGTGACCTTTCTGTATGTGGGAATCTCAGTTATCTCTGAAACATCTGCAGTAGTTTCATTTGTTTCAAGCTCACTTTTCAGAGCATTGCCGTGTATGTTGGCAACGGAAGACTCTGCTATGGAATGTAGCTCAGGAGATCTATGTCTTAAATGACTTTCTGGAAATTTATCCCTTGAGTGCGTTTGGCTGGTTTGAGGCTTCATACAGAAATCTGTGATATTCTCAGTTAAAGGGGTGTTCACCGAATGTCCCTGCATGTGTGACATCTCTGCTTTCATTTTCTCTACTTGCATACGTCGTTTTTGCTTGCGATCTTCAATTTCACGGATATGCTGCAACTGTTTAGTCTTCCACGCAGCTCTCTTTTCCTGAGCATGCAAAATGGCATCAATTTGTTCTGCCTCTAGATATTTTATTACTTGGTCATATGTTCTTGTTTTGAAAATATGAGACTGAAGTCCAACAAGACAAAATATTACAATATCTATTAAAGCAGATCGGGAAGTGATCTTAAATCCATAATCATATTTGTATAGTCCAAGAAGTCCATAAAGAGCATCTGGAAGAGAACATCTTCCTTTTTCAACATATCCAAAAAAAGGAGCTTGAAAAGCTAAAGACAGTATAATGAGTGAAATGTTGTACAGACGTAAATATTTGAAAATCTTTGTTTGCCTTTTTAAGATTCTGTCTCTCGCACGGAATGACACCATAGCAAATGCTAGATATCCAAGATGCAAAACATCATACTCAAGTGTACCAGTGATAAGCACCAGCATAAGCACCGCATCTAATAGATGGCGAAAAAAGAACAGTCTAAAGTGATCAAGCCAAGTCCATGGACCCTTGGTTTCAAAAGCAATCTCTTTCCACACCAATCTATCAGCTTTCTCCAAACGTAACTGGTTATATGAATCAGATTCTGTGTAGCCACCTGATAAATTCCCTCTCAGCTTAAATGAAGCAAAAAAGAAAACCAGAAAATATGATACAAGCATTTGTCGATCATCAACAACAGTTCCTGCAAGAAATTTTGAAAAGCGTCAGACAGCAAATTGATAATATCATCCAAACAAGAAAACCATGTGCATTCTTCTGGACGCTAAAACCCTTAAAAGAGTTTGAAGTATGTGCATTAATTAAGTTTAATTGCAGCTGCTCTCAAATAGAGAATGTAATCTATAAATCCCAACTGAAGGAAAACTTGTACTAGTGACAAAATATCAACAGTAATAACATACCAAGCCAACATTTTGCGCAGTAACTATAGATGGACTTCGAGCTGTTCCAGCACTCATGACAATGAACCTTCCGAACATCAGTACGGGACCATGGTGCAAAGGAATCTGCAAGAGCCACGTATTCAAGCAGAAGGATGCAGGAAAAAAGTAACACAAACATTGGCCATAAACTGTGGAGTGTCCTCCGTCCAAGAAGGATACAGAGGCAAAGAGCTAATACATACACAAGAGAGATGGCATTTAGCACAGTGAAGCTTGCTAGTAGCAGCATGATCATATTTATTTCTAACCCATACAGATTAAATAAGTTCTCTACCCAAAACTTCACATACAATTTTAGTGTGCGTATCTGTGCCTCATACCTCTCTGACTTCAACGCTAATAGTATCCGTCTGTTCCATCTCTCACTATCTTTAAAGCTTCCCCAGAAGGAACCAAACACATCATTTGAGTGGACATCATCTGGTAATGTCAAGTCTGAAGTACCATCAACAGACCTTGACAGAATTCTGTCGTTTAATATCAAGTCCGACTGGATGGTTTCATGAATAGAAGATGCTTTGTGTTGGGAGATGCACTTTTCATTGTGGTTTTGACATAAACTAAATAGATGACAGGGTTCTGCCCATTTATCTTCACACACTGAATCCTTTGGCAGAAGCTCTAGCCATCGAAAGGCATTATATTGAATTAGACACGCAACAATAACCAATACTTTACTCCTCAAACCAATTTCAATACCTCTAAAACCATTCTCAAAAGTCCGGAACCCAAGCCATGATGAAAATGCTGCGTACTTCTGTTCTGGCAACATTTGAAATTGCCCAGCTAATATCTGAAATAGATATTCACCGATGATTAAAATTCCTGTGAATGTAGCGTATATTTTTGCTGGGAGGTGTGATCTTTTTGGAAAATTAGATAAAAATACCATACTTGTAAGAAAAATAAAACCAACAACGCTGACAGGAGATATACTGGCATAAAAAACTGTCACTGACAATATCTTCCCACTATGCCATATAATAAACCGTTTTACAAAACCAAGGAAAATGTTCTCACAATGGATAGCATCTTCAGTGTCTTCGGTGACTGGTCTAGCCAGGTTTTGCTCTCTTTCATACCTAAAGAGCTGCATAACAACTAATATGGCAGTGGAATCCCAAATGTTATCAAATATATTAGCGTCTGGATCCAGCCCAAGATTGGATGATACAAGTTCATTGTTTAGAAATTTCATCCAAAGGGCGGGGAAACTGCAAACCAAATAAATGATTATAAAGGCAAGTATCGAATAAATCATCAAGGGAAACCATAATCTTCGTCTTGTTCTTTCCAGCAATTGCCGGCCAATGATCCACATTAAAAGACACAGAAGATAACCAAAGGATAGATAATTCGGGTCCACAAGGTACACTGTGAAAAGTACAGTAACAAATACAATATATGCTCCAAAGCGACGATAAGTGGTATGAATTTTCTTTCCTATGGCTGAAAGATATTTTGTGATTAAGTTGGCTGCAAAACAAAAAAACGCTCTCATGTTTCAAACAATAAATTTGTGTATTTAACAAAATTTTATTTCCAATAATTATTTTATGTGAGAAAGTAAAATTGGCAAAACAACTGAAAGATCAAATTTAATGCTTTCTCACAAACCTTGAAGCATTCCATCGGGACTATATGTAAAACTGTCTGCTGAGTGTATGACTGACAATACGGTTTTGCAAAACCCAGCTCTCATAAAGCCCAAACCAATCGGTGTAACTTGACTACTACGTAGAATTGAGTCAAATGAAAATAGAATCTCCAATCCATGGTCTTGAATCGCAGAAAAACAGAACAACAAGGCAAGACTTAAGAAATCCCATGGACTTGCATTGTTAGACAAACCTGTAAATATGTGTTTGAAACTCAATAAATTAGCTTCTAAATTCCTTGATGGAAACAAATGAACGGCTGCATTAATGAAAGATGACATTTTATGTACTAATAGCAAGCTAAACTACTGTATCCTATTCAGTTATTCTGGTATATTATGCCCTGGTTTACGTATCATATCCCTCCTCCTTTGCATTCACATTTCATATGCACAGAATAAAAAGGTACATCAGGTTACTTGTCTTTTTTCAAGTTTTCAAAAATTCATGGCTTTGTAATATAACCTATTTATTGAATAACAAGAGACCCTTATAAAGAAAGGACGCTAAATGACATCTTTGTTTATTAAAACAGAATTCAATTACCGTAAACATTCATTTTAACAGTAACATCAATGACTAGCAAACGGCTACTAGCAATAAGCAACTGCAAGGACCGTAACTTCATAGTCAAAACTGCAAAACTGATATATCATTTTGAATTCATTTCAGAATTTGTTAAATGAATTAACTTAAAATTCCTCTGTTATCTTAAATCATTAAAGAAAAAATGACCATTCTGAAACCTGTAGTACCCCTTTCGTATCAGTATTTATAACATTTTAAAACATAATTATGAATTAGGCCAAGCTTCTCTTATACATTTAAACTAGATATATGATTTGGATCATAAAAAATGAAAGAAAATATTGTCTATAGCGTTCTAGTTACTGTACCAAATATAAAGGGCAGTTTCAAAAGTTGACATATATCACAATAAGCGATATTACGATATTCAAGTTTGACATTTGTTATTAAATCTAAAAAAGGAATGCACAAGTTAAATTATTCAAATTTTAATTTAGATAATCATCATGGTGCCTTACCCCAACATCATGGTCTAACCCGTTAGGCAAATGATTTGACAATAAAATTTTAATGTAGGCATTCTATAATAAATCTTGAATACAAGCTACTATTTATGAGTAGTGCAAACCAATAATTAAATATACAAGTAATAGAATGTCTATTAATAATTAAATTTGCTACACTAACTAGTCTCTTCATAACAGAAATAAATAGGCTTTTTTACAGATTTATATGTTTGAAATGCTAATGCTTAAAGTTTAATTGACACCTTAAATGGCAAGATTTTCTATATTGTTATTAAAACATCACCGTTTATAATCACCAGCATCATATGCAGATGCTCATTTTAATTTTTTGCAGTTTTCAGTATGGCATGAGATGGGATGTAATGATCCACATTTTCTTGGGTTTTCATTTTGATGTTTGTAGCAGCACTTGTAAGTGTGCTTTGTTATAATGTGAGTGGTTTGATACTGATTTGGTGATTTATCTATGATTTTATGTTTGTGATGGGTTTGAGTGGTGTTGATGTACTTGGGTTCACATTTGTATGATATAGTACTGATTTGGTGATTTATCCATGATTTGATGATAGTAATGGATCTGAGTGTTGATGTGCTCATGACTTTTATAATTAATGACACTTCTTGTATGCATTGGTTCTATGTTATGTTATGTATACATGCTAGGCATTGTTTGAGGGGCTTACAAGTTACTTGGGCCATGAGTAATGCTAGCATGAAATCACAATTCAATGCATTAGGTGATGATTGAATTTCCACAAAGTCATTGTCGGCTTAGGATCTGATGTGTTTGGCAGTTCATTGAATGAAATGTTGATGATTGGTTGAACGATTTATGATTCTTCATTGTAATTAATTTTGAGCTGATCTGATGTGTGGTGTATCATTATGGATGCATGTGCTAAGTATGTTCTGTCCACTGACAAGAAGATAAATGGGCCCATATCAGTTTTGTGATATTTCTAAAATATAAGGAACTTTTGAATTCTTGGCTTCTTCTTGTTGGAATTGATTTAATAACCCCCTTGAATGCTTAACCCTTGGATTTGAATCTTGGTTTTTATTTGCAGACCTCCTCAAGTCTCATTCTTTTATCTTTCTACGAGTCCAATGGAATAGGGGAAATATAGGATGTTAGTTTATGACTGTTCGTAAGTAAATGTTAATAATTCATCTATTCTCTACTGTTTAAAAAGGGGCTGCCAGGTCAACCTCCCCTGCTATTTTAAGGAAGCCCTTAGCCTCAAGCGTCGGG
>MNCI01005468.1:28206-88308 GCA_015680685.1 Gnetum montanum | reverse complement strand
TGTAACATATTTTTGCAATTTTCAGTAATAGAATCCCGAACACTTTCTCAAAAAAAAAAATCAATAATTTGATAAATGTTAGTGGTGTCTCTTATATTATTTTCCGTTAGAAGAGTTAAATTATAACAATTTTGTATTGTGAGTGTTGCTGGAAAAAATAAAATATTGATACACCATTGAATGGATTTAAAATGATTGAAGCATATGTTTCTTGTGGCCAACTGTTTTATCAAAGTTATAACACCATCAAATATATTTTAGGAAATCATAATTTAATTTTTAAATCAAATAAATACAAATCTATGCACCACATCAGAGGAACCTTACACAGATTTTTACAGTGCCTATTTGTTTTTCAAGATTGTCTTTTATTTCAGAAAACCAATATTGCTTGAACTAAAATCTAACTATGGTGTATTGTGCCAGTTAGACATGATTGAGTTTACTTAACTTTCATTGCTGTTGATATACTAAAGAATACAAGACTATGCGTGAGGAACATTTGAATTGATTCTAGAGCTCTGTTCAGTACTTATGGTCATTGCTGATCGGAAAGTTAGAATTCATCTATCCATTTGCATAAATAAAATTGAAGGCAGCAAATGTGATAATGTATCCTTGCTAGTAGCCAAAGTATATGTTGTTAGGACCCATGTTCTCTCTTGTTTGATTACATTTTCTTTTGTTTGTTTTGTTTAACTAGCTCAGTTATATATTTAATATATATACCTATAATTTGGCCGAAAGAATCTTACAAAAACATAGTTGAAGTTTAGTTCATCTATTGTATTAAAATTTATCCAAGTTGTCATTTTAATAAATTCTATGTATTGCAATAAGAAGACAAACATAGAAGCCATAGATTGCTTGAAGCAAATATGCTGGTGTTATGGATGAAATATTATTTACCATTACAGATAGGCTCTCCTTGGAATGTTATGGATTAAATGTTATTTGGCAACAGGCTCTCCCACTAGCATTTTGGACGGAATATTATTTAGCATTACCAATAAGCTCTCACTTGAGTGTTATGGACAAAATATTATTTAGCGTTACCGGTCTATAATTGGTAGTTGGCCTCTCGGCCAAAAAAATAATGTTATGTTAAACTTTATTTGTTAGAATAATACCTTAGTTAATATGGTATTTTTTAGAATGTAAAGTTTTTTTTTTTAATATCATGTTCAATGTGGTGTTATGCAAATTTAGTGTACTTCGTGTATATAAATTATATAGTGTTAATTTCTATTTGTTAAAGGTGCAATTTTCTTAAAATGCCATACTATATGTGCTGGTTAATTTTTTATATAAATTATACAATACTGATTTTAAAAAATTTTAATTTATTTTATTTTATCATATATCGAGAAAGTAGTAAGCTGCAATAGGCAAAAAGACCTAACTAGTGTTAAACATGGGTTACCCCTTCCCAAACCCTAGCCTATCTCCATAAAAGAAACCCTCTAGTCATGCTTGTTACTACATTGCACCATTTTCTCAGCAATTTTTGGCCTTGCTTTTCACAAATGGATGGCAGCCTTTGCTAGTTTGGCATTATCTAAGAATTTCAAAAGTCTTCACTCAAACTCTTAACTTGCATCTTCCATCTAAAGTTCTTATTATGCATGTTGCACTTGAACCTTTTCTTTAGTGCTATTAGTGAATTTCAAAAAGTTTCACTTAGATCTTCAACTTGTGCTTAAAGTTTCTGTAGTCGTTCTTATTTTCTTGAAAGAGCTTCTTCTATATCCTACCCTAAGCTACTCCATTGTGATCTTTTGATTGTTTCTTCTAGTTTTGCAAGTTTTGTTGATTCTTCATTTTTATTATGCGACTATCCAACTTTATTTCTGTTTATTAGTGGTTGTTGATTTCTTTTTTGCTTAGTTTTCTATCAATGTATTCATTTTGCTTTTCTTTTTTTTCTTTTTCTTTTTTGGAAAAAAATCGAGTTATATTAATTCCAAAAAAATGGAAGCTGTACATAGGTATAGCTTGGGTTAGTGCAGCTGACCCCATGCCCCCAAAATTGCATGGTGCCACTTCCTTTCTATCGTATGTTCCCCTTCACTAGCCCCCTTCACAACCCCATTGCATAGGCCAGTCCTGCAACCCCACCACATTCCCAACCCATCTAGAACCCAAAAGTCCCTGAGCCCAACCCTCAACTATATTCCCACTCCCCTTGCCATGCCAAGCGGCCACTAGTCACCTGCCTCCTTGTCATTCCCTCTCAATCTCGCAGTCTTACTCTTCCCATGCGCTGACCCCGTACTCTCAACCTCAGCCAACAGCAAAGATGTCTCAATATCTGCCGCGGCCTATGTGATGGTAGTGCTCATGCCCATTACTAGCCACTGTCCGTTTTCCAAGATAAGCTATGCCAACCCCACCTGGTGTTCAGTAATAAGTTCTTCCATCCACCGTAGGTCTTGAATCCACATGGAAGTGGCCTCCCATTGTGCTTCTTTCTGCAGGTTCTCCCACCACGCCTACCACAGTTCTCGTTCTTCCATCCACGTCTACTCTATCGCCAGGCAACACTCCTCTAAGCAACCTCAACCACCTATGGGCTGCACAAGCGGCCCCTCCCCATCTAGCCCCTAGTCATTTTGCTAATTACAAAATCAATTTTCCTAGATTTTGCATTTTGTCATTCTATCCATCTATTTAAAACCCTATACAAATTGTTTGTTTCTATTGTAAATGTCAATAGGTTTTTGAAAACGTGTTCAGTCTAATCAACTTTGTAGAGCACCACATGAGGCAACAAGGGTTGCTGATATATACACAAACACCAATCAAGGCAATGGTCTCCAGCCAAGCTTGTAGAGAAGCACACGAGGCAAGGAGCAGGAAAGAATTACTCCACCATACACCACCTCTACAGGTTCTTAGGTACATCATGCAAGGTACACTTAGGGATACTAGGTTCATACTTGGGGGATGTGGTTGGTGACAAGGCACCAATAAGAGATTAGCATTGTAGACAAACAGTTGTTGAGTGAAAAAACTATTTATCAAAGTACATGTTTTTTTTTCCTTATTTGTAAAGCTATTGAAATTATAGATTCTCATAGAATGTAAAATGTTGGTTCAAAATTGTGGTTTACAGACAAGCATTCTTGATGGAGCCATGTCAACCATTTTCTTTTTAAACCTTGTCTTGCATTTACTTGTTGCTATAAGTGGGTGTAGAGAGTTAATCCTTACTGACATTGTGTCTCACTCCCTCTTTTTTCTACATAGCAAATGTGTGGCAGGATCAAGATGTGTTGGTTCAAGAGGACCATACTATTGCAAAAAAGATTCAACCTTGATCAAGATTTTTCTTTTCTATTTTGAAACCTGATGTAGATGCTTAACTAGTTTATGACATAGGAACTTTGTATGTTCTTTTTTTGGACAATGATGGTTACTATAAAGTGTTGAACTCCTATAACTGGACATACCATGTAGTCCCTTTTGTTATAGTCGTACTTTCAAACAATTGAATACATCTGCGTGTTTTTGGCTAATCAAGTTTTAAGCTGAATGGTTGCCTTATGTTGAAATAATTATACAACACCAAATTTGCTTTAAAAAATGCTTTTCCTATAGTGACTCATTTAGCGCCCCTCTTTTTGTTCTCAACTTGGCTGATGCTGTAAGGCCATGTACATTTGAGATATACTGCATAACATGATTCAAAGTTACTTTTTCAAATATTTAAAGATTTCAACATGTGGTATCCAAATTCCATTTCTAATCATTGTTGATGGTCCAATTTGACATTAGTTCTATAATTAGTTCTATAATTTTTATCCCCCTGTTCAGATTCTAATTTCAGGACTGATATATGTGATGTTATATGTCCTATATAGTAAAAAAGCTATCAAATTATTTTTAATATTATTCGTTATGGTCTGTTGATTTTTGCTGGTTGTATTCTCTTTTGATTCTTCCACTAAGAGTTTTAATAATTTGACTTGTGATTTTCTTGTTCATATAATTCTTGTGCCTTCTGTTCAGTTGTTTGTTTAAACAAGTTGATTAATGTACACTGTCTATTTTCTGATTTTCCATTTTGCTTAACCATGAATATTGTATCATTGCTTGCTATATAGTGAATAGACGTGGAGATGGTTCCTCAGCTGCTAGATTGTTCTTTTATTTCAATTTACAATTCATTACGCTCATGAATAATATGTTTTCCTACCATTTGACTTTCCATATGATTGATTATATCTGGTTATGCATTATTTAAGATTGCTAAGGTGAATTGATTAAGTTAAGTGGATTCTTGCTAAGCCTGACAATTATGAATATGACTTCAAGTTTAGTTGTTTTGATGTTTGTATCGTACCTTGGATACATAATGTGTTGAGAGATGTCAATCATCATCGTGTTGGCATTTTCTTCTAGCTAGATCCTTTGGCCACTGTTGGCATTATATAATTTTCTGTGTTTATGCTAAATTGATTGTTGTCAATGCCAGTCAGATTGCAAGTTGAATTTCAAATGATTGAATAACAGTTTAAAAAAATTCACCCTTGCACTTTTAGCCATCATTTTTATTTTGGAATGGGGGTTACACTTGAAATATTGTCATCTTGAAAATGCAATTAAATATTTTTATTTTGGATAATTTGACCTCAGTGAAAAATTTAAATATACTTTATGATGTTTATTTGGCTCTTAATAGAAGCAAATGACATAAAAGAAACCATATAGCCAACCTCATGTAGTCGGGATAAGTCTATAATGATGATGAATAGCTACACTATTTTGTAGGCTTTATGACTGACATATGTCAGAGAGGAGGGTTCATGTGATCCTCTCCCGTTGAAAGGCCTTGGCCTGGAAAATATTGCTCTAATTTCAAGTATTCAATGAGTTCTAGCATCGCTGATTGCATGGCTTTGCTTAAAGGGATATATTGGAATGAGAATCTCAGATTCCTAAATAAAAAGTTTTGTGGTCAGTGCAACTGCCACTGACTATCAATTATGAAATCATGTCAAATGTCTATATTATATAAAACTAGAACGCCTTCACCCTTATAAGAACCATCTTCTCATCTATGGTTGCTAAGCAACATATTAAGGTGCAGTAAACTGCAGACAATTCAAAAAATTGGTAAAAGAATTCATTGATAATATGGTGTCCTTTGCAATCATAAATGATTCAATGTTTGATCGGTGAAAAATAATAATAATAAATGTCAGCTTCATGACATGTCAACAACTATACCAATAATTAACAAATGTAACTTAAAATGTGGCTTAAGAATGTCAGCTTGTTGATTGGTGCTTTTTGCTTACTGCTCATGGCTTTTTGCCCTTGGCCGTTTGGCCTGGGTGAGATGCTGTGAGCGGTCGGGGGACCCTTCCCCCTCGGTGCGGCCACCGCTGGTGACCCCCTGTTGTAATCTCGTGTAACATTTTTTTTTTATTTTTTTTTATTTTTGCATTTTTCAGTAATAGAATCCACTTTCTCAAAAAAAAAAAAAAAAAAACAACTATACCAATAATTAACAAATGTAACTTAAAATGTGTACATATTCCTTAGTTATGTTTGGCATGTAAACAAGCCCAAAGCAAAGGAAATAACTTCAGAAATTATCATTCATACCTAACTGCCTTAGCACATCATTTATCACATGTCGACTATTCATGGAGACACTGGGAATGAGATCCAAACGCAAAAAATATAAGATTGCAAAGTGGACTGCAGAAATAAGCACCAAGGTCTTCCGTATGCACTTTCCCACTGTTG
Source organism: Gnetum montanum (assembly GCA_015680685.1). Classification (NCBI taxonomy): domain Eukaryota; kingdom Viridiplantae; phylum Streptophyta; class Gnetopsida; order Gnetales; family Gnetaceae; genus Gnetum; species Gnetum montanum. The sequence continues at coordinate 82,551 of MNCI01005468.1, read as the reverse complement.
ATTTCAGCAAATAAACAAGAAAAAATCCCACTACAAAAGAAATAGTTGTATTAGAATACTGGTTACTAAAAATATTAGATAGAAATAAAAAATCAGTCATTTGAAAAAATAAATGGGAAACAAATCAAAAGGCCAAATTACCAGCGATATTGATTCCTTAAATAAGTGAATATAAATGCACAGTAAATCTAAATTTTATAACATTTTATTTCTAAATTATCGTCCTTTCAGATTGGAGGTCGTGTGAACATGATGCCCACTCCCTCCCCCAAAATAGAGTGGCCAATCTAGGTCATTCTTATGCCATGCACATAGTCCATGCAAGGAATAAACAGGGCTCAGCCAATGTTGTAACGAAGGAATTGGAGGAATCACTTGAAATCATGAAATGATGTAATCAATCAAAATGTCTTCCACATACAAGAGAGAGCTCCATTGAGAAAGACGACTGTTAAGAGAAACTGTGAAGAATCCATAAAAAGGACACTAAAAACTGGACTCAAAACTTATCACTAAGCACAAACTAGTACTATTCGCCACTACATTGCACTAGGGAGACTTAAACATGTATCATTTGAACCTATTGAATCCAGATGAATCTTTTGCAATAGCAAGCGTATTAGACTCTACTGCCAATAATAGTAGCTAGAAGACATGGTAAGAGAAACTAGAACAGTAAGAACAAGAATAGACCCTAATAGCTAGCCCATATGCTTTGTACTGAGCCAGTCCAGGTTTCAATCCCTGGCCACGTATCTTTCACAAATACTTGTAACAACCCACTATTTCCTTTTTTAAAAAAGGGATATTCTACAGTTAATTTATACTTGCTATTGCGATCTTTGATATAAAAAAAAGTCAAATCATCAAGTTAACATAGTAAACTATTTTATTAGAAATGTAATCCTATCATCTTGATTGATCATTAAGATCCCAAGACTAATCTCATTGCACTTCAAACCTTGTTATAATAATCTATTCTAGTTTTATTTGTTCAATAAAAATCTAAATATAGGAAACTTACTATACAAAGCGTGCACCAGTCCAGGTTTCAACCCCATTATGAATATAAGCGACAAAGCAACTGGCCGGGAAATCTTGTGGAAACACCAAGCAATTAGTGCAAACACCAAAACTGTATTGTTTTGCTCACCTGCAATATAAATTGGTCAGAGTAATCTATAAATACTTAAGCTGAAAAACAGATATTTATATCCATCTGGTACGTCCTGTTAAATTAAATCTTCTTGACAAAAATGATGAACTTCAAGCCATTAAGAAAACTGAAACTTTGAAGATTTAATACACGATTCAGCTAGTGCCACTTAAGGTATATGCCATTTGTACTTTCAAAAATATAAGTATCAAAAAATAACACTAAAACATTACTTGCATGGTAGAGTGCAAGTGCTAAGAGATAACAGTACTATCATTATGTCACCAAAAACTTATAATGAGAATGTGACACCCTTTGCTAGGGAGCAAGAGTCAATACCCAAAGCCTTTATTAATTTACCAGCAATTATGTTCCTTTATTTAAGCAAAGGAAAAATAGAAAATATATATTGTGTGATCATGTATGTTTACTTGCTTTCAATAAAATAAACCCAATGAATTATAATTAGAAGCCCTTTGGGCCCTAGGATAAGCAATTCACCTAAATTCACTGCTAGTAATTATAGGTGAATGATGCATCTGGTTGGTGTGCCTTGCATAAAGCATGCAGTATTTTTAGGCATCATTAGATAACGGATGGCGGGGTTATTTTTTGAATAACCTATGATTCTTCGTTATGACTAAATCTAAGTTACACTAATGTGTATTGTGTATTGCTGGATGCAAGTGCTAAGTATGTATTGTCTATTGATTTAACATCTATTGATGGAATGAATGTTGTATTGTTAGTGACGTTGTCACTATGTTTAATTATTCATGTGTTGCATAACCTATGTGCATCAAAATGATTTTTTGAAAAAATTAGAAAGTTTCTTTGTGAAATATATATATGTATATGAATGTGAATATCCTATGTACATGCTTTGTTGTATATTCATATAAGTTTGACATACATTATCTCTAGGTGTTGTTATACAAATGATAAGTACTGAGAAATTAGATTTGGAAAGAAACGAAAAAGATGATAATAAGTAAGATCCATTGCTATTTTACGATTTTCTAATGTGTGAAAGAAAAAAATGAAGAGGAACCTGACCTCTGAATCTAGCCTTACAAAATGCCTCTCAAAACTGTCTCAGTACTTTAGAAGCTTCACCACAAGTCATGGTAAATAGACCATGACCTAACCACAAGTCGTGGTTAACAGAAACAAAGAAAAAAATTCAAGTTTTATCAGAACAAGCAAACCACAAGTCAATGTGAGCTCGTACTGATTTTCTGTGCAAACTATGACCTGACCACAAGTCATGGTCAAAGTGAAAAGCTCGAATATCTTAAGTTTTACTCATCAGATTTCATCGAAACTTGATTCATTGGATTCATCTCATTTTGTACTTCATCTAAGATGCTTCAAAAATAATAAAAACAGCTTGATTATAATGAATAAATTGATAATACTTTAAGCAATCCTTGAACTTCTGCCTGAATGTTGAATTGATGCAAACTAATTTATTCTTGAGAATTTTGAACTCCTGGAAAGCAGAATTGATGTAAATTGTTTTAATCTTAAGAATTTTGAACTACTGGAAAGCGAGAATTAATGGCAAATGCTATAGAAACTTGATGAGGTTGATGAAATAGTGAATTGATTGAGTAATGAAATAGGATAGTGGTGATAATGACTTGTTGAAATTTGATGATAAAGTGTTGATGGAATTATGGACATTGTTGGAAGATGAATATTGTTGAATGATGAAATTGTTGAAATGATGAATTGATGGAATATGAAGTAATGGAGAAATTTTGAAATAGGATGAATAACCTTTTATTGAATTACCTTTTCAAATCAATTAGAACATGATAAGCCTGTGTATTTATAGACATTTGATGGGCCATCATAGCTATGGATGGAACATGTCTTTTTTCATAAAGATACAGCTGGAAATTGAAGGGACATGATAGATGGGGGCTATTATTGAATTACATTCTCTCGTCAATCTTTAAATAAAGGAAAAAATAAATGGATTAAAAATTACAATGCTTTTGTCCCTATGTTACATAGAATCTAAATTATCTTCTCTTCAACTTTGGACTTTGTCTTTGTCTTCATGATTCTACTTGATTTTGATATTTCAATATATTTCTATAAATAAACATGGCCTTAACTAACTTTGAATTTTAGTTTATGATATTCAGTTCTTTTTCTAAGTTAGTATCCACAATATGGGCATGAAAATTGATTAAAGGATAAGGAGTCCAAGTGCATCCTAGAACCAACAGTATATCAAGAGATGTCAATCATCATTTTGGCATTCTCTTCTTGCTAGATCCCTGGGCTGTTATTTGTATTATATAATTTTCTGTGTTATGTTTTAATCTTCTGATGTTGACTGTTGTCTATGCTAGTCTAAATGCAAGATCAGATTTCTAAAGATTGATTAGTGATTGAAAATAAATTCAGCCTTGCATTTCAGGCAGTATTTCAGGGGCTTCAGGTGTATTTCAGCCTTGCATTTCATTGCACAGATAACATTTGCTAGCTTTTTCGATGTGCCAACTGGCTGGTTTAAGTACCAATGAAAATATATAAGATCTAGTGAGAACCATTAAGATCTTCATGTAACCTAAAAGCATATTTGGTTCAAGTACCTGTATTGCCAGATCAGCAGCATCACCGGTTTAAGTCAGGAACACAGGGACTGAAAGTCTAATGAGCAGTGTACTTGATTTAAAGTGCAAGAAAAAATCAACCCATGTTGTGCACTCTAATGCACACAGATCCTGGTTGCAATCAAATCAAAGTCTAATAAGAAACATCAGGGTAGAAGCAAAATGTATTCATGTGGATAACTGTCACTGCACAACATTGGGATAGTAGACAGGAGGCCCACAAGACCAAATGTCAAGTTAAAGAAGTGCCCTAGTTACCACATATCAAACAGATGGCAAGCACAATCGCCTGGAAAGGCTGTATTTGATGTCATTCTGCAGTGTGAGGTGGAGAATGGGAAACTTAGTAGCCGTTTTTTGAGCATAGCAACTAATTCACTTATAGGCAGCCAAACTTTCAGCATTGCACTCTATAAGCGACAGGCTGTGATCTGGAGTCACGTTTTAAGATCATTTCTTGACCAAAAGACATAAATACTCAAAAATAGTTCATGTCGCTATGCATGCTAAATTTGTTCAATGTCTAAATTATTCATTGACTTCTTATCCCTCACATATCTGATCTGACAGCAGAAAGCTAACTCCAAATGTTTCAAATTAAAGTGACTTTTCATTGTATTCTTAAGTTTTCATGTAATGCCTCACACTTGTACATGTGACCTTAGTACTCTATTAAATCTTTAGACTTTAATTTGTTTAAAAGCTTATATATATTTGTAGAAATGCCTAATGCTTCTTAGTAATATGAAAACCTTTGTTTGGGTGACATAAGCAAGGTTACTATTTATTTCTAATTTTTTAGGTTTAAGAAATATATATTTTTTATTAATGAATGAGTTGCAAATTTTAGTATTATTTTAGAATGATACTAGGAAATTAATGTGATGTGAATCCATGGTTTATTTTGACATTTAGTAAGAATTTTTAAATTATTAAACATTTAATTAATTAAAATACATCAAAATTCAAATTTGTCAAATAACACTCAAATTTGGTGGATCAACTCATTTTTATGCCTAAAATATAGATATCCAATTAGTTTTTCAATTCAAGCTTTATATTTTGAGATTTTAATGTTAAACAATTAAAAAACTACTCAATGAACCATATTTTCCTTGATTCAATTGAAATATTAATTTCTAACATGGTAGCTATGACATGTTTGTGCTCGTTACGACCGACTTGACATGTGTAAAATATTGGATAGAGAAAAAGTTTAGTATCAATGATTTTTACCAAATAAATTATAGGAAATACAAAAAATACACAAAAGGCCAAAAATAAATTAGAAACCCTCATAGCATATAAACTAAAAAGAGACTTGAAACAGGACAAAAAGGTAGGGCCATGGGAAAAGTCAATGTGGGATGGTGATGTATACTCTATGACATGCTTATGATGATGACATCTATTTTATTTATATGCAAATTGTCCACTTCATATTAATGGCTGGAAAAGGGACAAAGGACTCATTTAATAGGAGCCATGTGACTCTCTTGAGTGTTGTCAATCTCATATGTCTACTCCCTCATGAGATCTTGCTTCTCCAAGTCAAGTAGCAATGATACCATGAATAAAAAAATGATTTTTGAAAAATGGTTTATCTACTCTTTGCCCATTGTGTAAACTTTTGTGCACAAGTCTTTACCCAAGCCCTAGAATCTCCTTCATTCTATAAATAGAGGGGGGTGTTTGTTCTCATTTTCACTTTTGGCCAAGGAAGGGGAGACTATCCTAATTGGAGGGGTGAGAAGTTGAGGAGAGGAGAGGAAGAGTGGCTGTTCCTTGCTTGTTCTCAGACATCTCATGGGCTGTGTTGAGTGTTTTTGTGGGCTCTTAGAGGTGGATTTTGCTACTGCTGCTGCAAGCTTTTGGGACTTGTTTCTTAGGGATTGTTTGGCTGATTCAAGGGACTGTTTCTCAGATTTTGTGAGAGGATTTTAGGAGCACCTTGGACTTGCACTTTGAAGCTAACTTCTTGAGGCTATTGGCTGGACAACAACCCAAACTTGAGGTTTTACTCTCCATACCGAACCCAAGTGTCTTTAAAAAAAAACAAAAAAGCTATTGTAACTTTCTCCATTCTATGATGTGAGCTGGTTATTATATGGCATGTAAAATTCACATGAAATGCATAGTTACTCCTTTCATTTGTATAATGGAACGTTGCATCCTAGAAGGCTGGAGGTCTCCTTGGAGTAAGTCTTTCATTACATGAATCTTTTGTATATTTTATCATAGTTGGCTTTCCCTTTCATGCAAGTAAATATTGTTTATTTATTTTTGCTTCAATATTCTAACCCCATTACTAAGTAGCAATTATATTCTTTCATTTGTGCAGAGAAAAGAAAGAAAATATATGTGTGATCATGTATGTTTATTTGCNTATCCTAGGGCCCAAAGGGCTTCTAATCATAATTCATGTGGNAGAAGCCCTTTGGGCCCTAGGATAAGCAATTCACCTAAACTCACAATTAGTAATTAGGTGGATAATGCATTTCATTGGTGTGCATTGTGTGAAGCATGTAATATTTTTAGGGATCATTATTTAACTAATCATTTTAATAAAAATATATTCATCCCCATACCTTGAATGGATGGGTTGCATTGTTTATTTATTTTGCATACACCTTGCCCTAGATGTGGAGATAAACACCACTATCCAACCCTACCCGTACACATGCTTACATTGGCTTAATATCATAAGCCATTGGACCCAAGGGGATTGAGTTCCATAATACCCCGAAGGTTTTCAATGATCCAAGCACCATTCATAAGTGTGTACCCACCTCGCGTACAATCCCCTATCACCTATCTTGGGGGGTATATTGAGATGTAGTCCAAAAATGATGGTTGAGCCAAGCCTTGTTTGTGTTGTTTAGAACCCGAAGATAACCCAACTCATGGCCAGATGGTGACCAAATTCTTTGAATTGGATGGCCCTCAATGTAGGAATGCAAAGCCACATTACATGTGCAAAGTTGTTGAAACCTATATATTTTTTATTCCCAACCATTGCATGAAGCCTATTATAGATTAAATGATCTTGTATGGCAGAAACATAGTGGAGGACTAGGAGTACATCCAACCACATCCGTTGGTGCTGCTTGTAAAATAAAACTTTAAACAAGTGAGTCACACAAACATTTGCTGTGTATAACTTAGCAAATGATGTAGAGTGTTAGCAATCACCTTAGACAAAGCTAGTTTTTAAGGTGTCATAACGCTACTAAAGACAAATGATATGCAATAGATGCATCACCTTAGGATTATGAGAAGTGGCAAGGTCTCATCATATCAACAATTTGTTAAATCTAATGAGGGAAGGAGGTACGTAGGCCCTATAATCATCCCATCAATATGAGTTACGTCCTTGTTAGTTGCTAATGTAAGTATAATCCTATGTTTTTAGAACATTGGAAAAGAAAAAAAAAATTGTACTAATTTTTGGAGGGTGGTTATTAGGGGTCCTACATTTCGACACATTCATTGAAATCATAATTGTTAGTTTTGTGGAATTTGTACATGAATACCTTGTTTCACTAGTAACAACAGAATGCAGCTCAAGGAGAAAAAAGCTTTTGACAAATAAATGGTAATAAATAGAATCATGACAGCATATCATTTTATTTAATGGAAAAAAAAAAGCTATGATTTAATGCCAAATCAATTCTTACTGGATAGTCCAGTGTCCAGGAAATATCTAACAAGAAAAAACAACAATATGCTGACCTTCAATGCAGGATTTGTCTTGAAGCGTATTCTTGGTATTGGTATCTATCCTTCCAAAGATGTTATTACACACAAAAATATTCAAAGCCACTAAAGTAGCAAGACAAAACTGTGTAAATAAGAATAATCCTGGAACTGAGTGATGGGACAGTCCCATTATATTACATATATTAGAATCCTGAAGAAAAACAAAGCCAAAAGAACATTAGTATCTGGAAAGAATATTAGTTACTCTTTGTTACTCTATTTGCTCAACTGAAAAGAAATGAAGAAGCATAGCTTCACTCTCATTTACCCCTTGTGTCTCATCATCAGAAACTTTCTCAACAGCATTGTATACATATGTACATAAGGCCCAAGTAAGAATGTAGCCAAGTAGAAAAAGGTTCATTCTATGAAATGAAGAAACTGACACTGAGGTACAAAGGACATATTCCACAGAAATAATTAAAACCAATGCACACAAACTTTGAAAACTGAAACTCCACATTGCAATAATAACGAGGGTGGCCTGCAAAAATGATAAACACAAATTAGCGAAATTTTAAAACAAATGGAATTTTGTGCTTAAAAGAATAATATTACTGCTCATAGAATATACCTAAAACATTAAAAAAAAAAATCACCTTTATTCTTAAATACCTCTTGGAGAGGATTGTTGAATATAGAAAAAAAAAAGTCAAATATAAATTAGATTTTTTTCATTTAACCGTTGTCTGCATATTGTTGTTTACTAGTTACATTATGTTTTCCATGGTGGAAGCAACTGAAATTTCAATTTTTACTCTTTCTCTTGTTGAAAAGGTAGATTTAGTAGTTTAATGTATAGATTAGATTAAAATGGTATCCTTTCTAAGTTTCAAAGTTCAACTAACATATCAGAACTAAAAACACAGGTCATAATATGACTTTGGATGAGATAGTTAACGTATGTAGTGAATGTGTACCTTCTCATTCATTTTGAAAACAACTGGATGTTTGTTTTATTTTAATACGATCAATTCTACCAATAATACCAAATGGTCAACAATGACCTGTTAAAGCATTTTTAGAAACATTACATTTGAAATGAGCTGTCAATATGTGCAATCATTTCATAATCAGTTGCTTTTCTCCCTTAACCATAAGACAATAATTTGGTGCACAAGTTATTAACCAAGAACAATGCTGCTGAAAATATGATAAAGATCATAACAACACAAGCATGTTTTAAAAAGAATTTGCAACTCTTGTCTTCTTAGACACGAGCCAAGTTTTCATTACTATGAGAAATATTAGAATGAAGTTAGATTTTCTGTACTTTAAAAATCCTTTTTTATGTTAACTTTAAAGGTCATGTCCCTTTTGTGTTAGACTTCAAGCAAGTTTGAAAGTATACAATCATTAGTTTTGTAACCAAATTATGAAGATCATAACTCTTAATAAGTAGTTTGAGACAATTTGTAAGGACACATCCATCAAGTATGAAGAGATGTAACCATACCTTCAAAATACAAGTCACACTATGGGTGAAGTATGAAAAGAAGAAAGAAAAAGGAAAGACAAACGATACTAAGAGAAGAAGAAAGAAGTGAGAAACAAAAAAGAAGAAAGAAGCATATAAGCAAGACCAGCAAGAAATGGGAATTGTAATCAAGTACCAAAATGAGAAAGAAGAAAAAGAAGAAGTTAGAAAGAAATTATAATCGAATATTGTAAGAAGAAGCAAGTTACAATGTATGGTCATCAACTCCATGGAAAGAATGAGTTTCGCTCGATTCTGTGTGGAGGTTGCTGTCACCGCCAGATCTGGTCCAAGAGGTGGTCCTTGACCCTCCAATGAGCAAAGAGAAAATCTGGTATAATACAAGAATGTCTTGATTGGCAAGCCTGCGGCAGCAAAGCCCATGGAAGCTAAGTATTGCAGTGTCTGTAGCAAGGCCAGCCACTTGATGGCAAACTGTTGCATGAAGCAAAAGGCCCCAAGCCCAAAGAAAACTAGGGATTGCTAGACCGTGGTTGCCAAGCAGGGGAGACTAGCCTAGGGTCCAATGCAGGGGGTGGGTCCCTCAATGTTGCCAGCCCCAACAAGAGTTCCCCAAGGGGACCTAGGGAAGGATCTATCGCTTGATAAGCATGATGCCCAATCCCCAAGATGTTAGGACTAGAGCTAAGGGGGGAAAGCTTCCCCCACTAGGTGGATAGGTATCTATCTTGAGGAGCACAATGCCATCCATGTTGGAGGTACCCATGGGATGTGCCGAATTAGAGAGGGCCTTCCGGGTTTCACCTAATTCTGGTAAGGTCGAGAGGCCACTGGGCCCTGTATCCTAGACCAAAAGGACATAGCTAGGACCTAGGGGTTCAAACAACCCTTAAGGAGGTTTACAAAAAGCATTTGATTGGCAAAACATGAAGATCCTCTCATGGAATTGCAAGGGGCAAGGTACTCCCTACAAAAGAAATACCCCCAAAGATATCGTGTGTAGGGAAAATTGTGATGTGGTATGCCTGCAAGAGACAAAGCTACAGCAACAAGAATGTCACTGGTTATGTTGGCCTAGCTGGCAAACACAGTTTGTGGCCTGTTGGGGGAGGGCAGGGGACCTAGCCTCTCTTTCACATTGGCCATTCGAAGCCATGGATGTGTCCACATGGAGTATTACCATTTTCTTCCAACACACCAACCTCTGGCTCACAAATCTCTATAGTGCCCAAAGATGGGAGGAAAGGCTAGGGGAACTACAATGGATTGCTCCCCTAATCTTGGATAGGAGGCAATGGATCCTAGTGGGAGACTTTAACCAGAGAATGTACAAGTGGGAAAAGTCAAACAAAGAGACCCAAGAACCTCCTGGTAGTCTATGCTTCTTAGAGTTTCTAGTGTTTCATGACTCAGTTGACGTGGATATCAAAGATTGTCATTTCACGTGGAGCAACCAAAGAAAGGGCATTGACCGGGTCATGACAAAGATCGATAGAGTGTAGGTCAACTTGGATATTCTAATGAACCGGGGGGTACATGTTCATGGGAAAAAGCAACTGGCTTCTGATCATCGATCGATTCTATGCCAAGTGAGAGATACAATTTCCAGGAGGTCTTCGTTGTTCCATTGCGAACGGTCTTTGATTGCTAAGCCAAGGTTGTGCCCAATGGTGGAAGTGATCTGGAGGAAATATTCATTGCGAGCTAACCCTCAAGAGTTTCTCAAGCTAGGGTTAAACTAGCTCAAACAGGTGATAAGAGCGTTGAGGGCGAGAGATAAGTTCTCCTTCAAATCCAATAGGGGGAAACTGCTATAGCGTCTGACAGAGATTTAGTTGGACCAAGAGTTGGGTCAAGGTCTAGATGATGATGAATGTGAGGTGTTGGTGGAGCTACAGAACCTAGATGCTGAGGAGGAAGCTTACTAGCGACAGTAGGGACAAGCTCACTAGCTCAAGGAGGGAGATAGAAACACTTGGTTTTTCTTTGCAGCAACTAACTCAGTAAATGACTCCAAAAGGATTCATAGTTTAACTTTCTAGGGGAAAACAGTTACTAGTCATTAGGAGATCGCCCATGCCATGATAGATTACTGGTCGAGCATCTAGCAACAGAAGGAGGCTACATCTCTTTCGATTCACATCGATTCAGTTTTGGATGCAAAGGACAACTGGTGGTTGCTAGAACCATTTGCTCATAAAGAGCTTCATGGGGCTCTTGCTTCGATGAAGGTTGGCAAGGCACCAGGACCTAACGATTGGCCTATGGAGTTCTTTAAGGCATTCAACGATGTTTTGGGGGAAAATCTCTTGCATGTCTACAATGCAATGTTGAGTTGGCAACAAGTTTGAAGGGAAATCAATTGTTCCTGACTGATCCTCATTCCCAAAACCACCAACCCCATGGATCCTTACCAGTTTAGGCCTATTGGGGTATGTAATACACTCCTTTGCCTATTCACTAAGTTGTTGGTTGCACGATTGGGGCCTTTGATGTTGCGCTTGGTGGGTCCACAGTAGGTGGGTTTTATTAAAGGAAGGTTCGTTCAAGACCAGGTTATCCTAGTGCAAGAGGTGTTGCGCTCCATATAGGTGGCCAAATACCCTAGTATGTGTCTTAAACTAGATATTACTAAAGCTTATGACACCATTTGTTGGTGCTCTCTCAAAGAAATCATGTTGCAAAAGGGCTTCCACCCAAATTTTGTTAATTTATGCATGCACATCCAAACTTTGGGGGCTTTCTCTAGACTTAGAGGGGATACTATGGAGGTTTTCATCCCTTAGCAAGGGTTTGAGACAAGGGGACCCTCTCTCCCCACACCTATTTATTCTCATGATGGACATGTTACAGACTTATTGCAAGTTAGAGGAGTTAGAGGTTTGCATATTGCCGGAGTTAATTGTTTGGTGGAACACTAGGCTGATGATAATTTTATTTTCTTGGGCTGTTGTCTCCTAGGCAATGGCAATAAATAGAACGCTACAAAGAATGGCGGTGGAGATTGGATTAAAAATCAATAGGGGTAAGTCTGCAATGCACCTGCTTAATACAAATGTCCAAGTGAAGGGGCTAATTGTGCAAACTCTAGGTGTCCTATCAGGCACCCCACAAGACACTTACCTTGGGCTACCTCTTTATGATTGGCATCGAAGGCATGCATGGGCTGCGCCCCCCACCACCCCCCCAAAACCCCCTTGGAGATATTATCCAAAAGGTGGATCAATCGGAGGGTAGATAGGGAGATCGTGTTCATTTAGTCAACTAGGATACAGTAGCTAGACCTAAGGATGTTGGGGGTCTTGGAATCATCAAATTCCAAGACATTGTTGCTATGGGGTACCAGGGCCTTCTTAACAAGCTGATGTAGCAAAACCATAGCTCCACTCAATGGATCACAATTATGAACAACAAATATAGGTAGGTGGAAGGCAAGAGCACGGGACTCTCATATTTGGCATGCTCTTTGCAAGCATGCACGAGTGGCCTTGGCTTCAAGGTTGATGGGGGTGTCTCCACATCAAAGTTTGGCAGGCAACTAACATCTGTCCTCTGTTGCAGTTCAACGATGATTCCAAAGCAACAATTGTGTTGTGGTTGGTTTGGAAGGTGCATAATCACTGCGTTTTTTGTTGACTACAACTACCTACACCAATGCAAATTGCTATTGTTGGTTTCCAGCTCTAGTGGGAAACAATTTCGATGATGGGGGTTAAGCCCACTTTTGAGCCACCATGCACAAGCTTTAAGGAGAATGTAGTGCTCTAGAATCTAATTTCACAAGTGAGGTGGGCTAACCTCTTGCCCCTACTCCAAGGCGAGCCAAATCTTGACAACGGCCTGTTCTACACCAACTAGCAAGAGGACCGCAAGCTTTTTCGAAGTGTGTGGATTACATTGATTGAGGCAATGATTGCAGAGGGTCTGGGGGTGCCACCAAGGGGGTGGGAAGGTGGGGGTGGGGGGGTGAAACAATCCTCCCCACAAGTCATGGTCTCTAGGATCCTGAGGCTTTCTTTTCTGGGTCGGTGCCCAAGATTGGGAGTGGTTAGGTTCCCAAATTAGAGATCCCGCCAATTTGGTAGGATACAGCCAAGCTAGTTGACCGATTTTTTGTGCACTCTAGAAACATTTGGAAGTTACAAGATGTGCATTTCGCTTCTTGAAATGCCTGGGGCTAGGGCGTGTGGTCAACCTTCCATGGTTCTTTTTTGCGACGTTGTGGTGCCAGCAATGGCGATGACATTTGGAGCTCATTTGGCTTTGTGGTAGGTGTCTCAACCTTCCATGCCTTCACAACTGAGGAGCACTCCAATCAATGTTGTGTATGGGAGAAGGCGGCCTCACTGTGCTCTGCCAATTGTCGATTTAACTATGGAGTCTAATGATTAGGAGGTTGGAGTCAAATCATCATAGCTAGTTGTCAGGGAATGCTCGTTGGTGGCTTCACTTAAGACCGTTGGTGGGTCTGTGCCTCAAGACTTTGAGGCTCTGTTCGCTAGGGCGACAGAAGAGGCGGCAGATCAGGCCCAAGCAAAGGAAAGGGCACTCTAGGAAAGGGAAGTGGAAGGCTCAAGAGGAGGAGTTCCAATAATAGTTGAAAATGATTGAGCACATCCACGTAGACACGACCAAAGAAGAGAAGTGACAATGGGACCTGGCTGAGGCGACAACAATGAACAAGCTAGAGGCAAAGCTCCAACAACGTACGCGAGAGCAAATCCAAAAATAAGCACAAGAACAAGAGATCCGAGCAAGACAGAATCAGGAGCACTATGAGCAGGAGGAGATGGAGGCTACTCAAATCTAGTAGCAACAGGATCAAGCACATGAACACAATGCTAGATCCTGGCTCCAAAAGGGGAGGAGCCCCTATGTTGTTATGAATATTGGTAGGAACACATCCTGGCAGGTGCTATGACGTTACATTCGTCATAGGAGGGGGCGAAAGCTCCACCCATATGGGAAGGGGGAGGAAGAGGAGTGTGTAAGGAAAGTGAAAGCATTTAAATATTTTTAGCATATTGCTACTTTTGTGGATACCGAGAAGCACTATGTTGTTCTTGATGCTATCCACTGCCAAGAAATGGCCATTTGCCATTGTACAAGCCTTCCTTGCCACATTTAGGATGTGGATCTGGATCACTATTTCTTTTAGCTGTTTTTCTTTGTTTGGTTCCATGGTCTATGGGGCTTTCCTGGAAGTTTTTCGGATCAGGACGCCAATTATGGATTGCCCAAGAGGAATCTGAGTGTTTTTGGGGTGTTTCTTGGCTATGGTTTCAGGAAGAGCAAAATGGCTTAATGACCCCCTCATTTTGTGATTGTACAAGACATGTAAATTCAATTGTGACTAATATAACGACCCAAAATCTCTTCAAAAAAAATGTATGATCATCATAACACAAGTGAGTTACAATGAATGACCATTATAACGATTGATGAACTTCATAACTAAAGAGTTGAAAGTGTTGTCAAGTATCATTTACTAGAGAAGTAAAGGTGCCAAGTAAGACTCAACAAGTAAAGGTGCCAAGTAAGATAGAACAAAAACAAGATAACGAAGGGGACGAGAGTAGGAGCAAGAGTAGGTGTGGGGTTTCTAGTGGCTGGTAGCTCAATGGGAGGCAAGTCTGGGTTGGCAAACGCAGGTGAGGTAGGTGAGATAGCTAAGGGGGCATCAAGCATGGTCCAACTTGGTGGAGCCGAGGCAGGCGACGAATTTGGGGATGGTGTGGGGGCTGTAGGTTTGGGCCAAGCAATGGTCTTGACAAGGGGCTTGGGCCTTGATTCGACATTAGCATTTGCGGGAGGGTGGAAGTTGGGCTTCAAAGGGGTTGACGCTATGTCTTGACAGGGCAGAAATGTTACTTTCCAAGTGTGTCGGTTGCCAATGGTAGGAGTGCATTTGATGGAACTAAGCCTTATTGTTAAATTTGTTTCAAAGGAGGTCAAGCCTCGCTTGGACCTAGTTAAGAAGTGGGCGTAGACCACCTAAGGGCTGGTAGATGTTGGGATGCGCTACCTTTCTAAGGAGTTACTATTGTTTATGTTTGGCTCCGCAAATGAACAAGATAGGGTGCTGGTGGGTGGTCTGTGGTTTTATGGGGTGAGGGGCTTGGCATTAACCAAATGGAGGTTGAGTGCTCATCGCAAGGAGGACCTATTCAGCCAAGTGCTGGTTTGGATTTGGGCCTTGAGTATCCCTTGGGAATGGTGGACTCTAGAGATTCTGGAAACCCTTTTGGGGGTTTTCGGGGACTTCATCAAGTTTGACGATTTCACGCGTTCAATGGAGAGGACAAGTTTTACATGTTTCTATGTATGGAGGTCGTTGGCTACTACGGATTTAGTGCACAAGGTTACTCTGGCTCTTCTGTCAAGGACAAAGAAAATCCACATTGAGTATGAAAATCTCAGAGAGGCACAACCCCAAAAGATGGCCACAAAGGAAGGTTGCATGGTCTATGGGAAAATAGGACATCGGGTTGCAGACTACAAGGCATAGCCTGTGCCAAAAAATTGAAAGGGCAACATCTGTCAACGCAACAACCCCAGTCCAAGCGGTTTAAGATTAAGCAAGGTCATGCAGTGCCAAAGGTGCAAGAGGAGTCGACGGGAGTCCCAACACTAGCACCATAGCTAGAGCAGAGGAATGGGCCACAAGCAGAGCAACAAGGGGACTTGCTACTGGGGGACTCGATCATGGGAATGCTGGGTGCCTCGACACCCCACACACCAATAGCAAGGCTAGAGGAAACAGGAACCTTGTTGGATACTAGTTTACCGTTAGGAAGCTAGATCGAAGTTGCTAGGGGCTCTGGCAAGCCACTGATGAAGGACATCCTTGATGCCCAACACAAACTAATTAAGCGCTTGATGGACATGGCCACAGTCTCCCCAACAAGGGGAATGGCTGGACATCTGAGGGCACAACTAACTAGGAAAAAATTCATGCAATTTGATATTGATTTGGGCTTGCAAAGAACCCTAAAGGAGGTCTACCAAAGATGCTCTCTGGGTCACTCATAAAGTTGTTGTCTTGGAATTGC
This sequence comes from Gnetum montanum, assembly GCA_015680685.1. Taxonomy (NCBI): domain Eukaryota; kingdom Viridiplantae; phylum Streptophyta; class Gnetopsida; order Gnetales; family Gnetaceae; genus Gnetum; species Gnetum montanum. Next base: position 66,516 of record MNCI01005468.1, on the reverse strand, counting down.
AGGGGGCAGGATACTTCCTACAAAAGAAATACCCTAAAGAAGACTATGTGCAGTAAAGGCTGTGAGGTTGTTTGTTTGCAAGAAATGAAGTTGCATGCTCCAAGGGTTTCTAGTTGAAATGGGTGGGAGGGTTCGTGGGCTTGCTATCCTCTGATCAAGTTAACTGACCAATCACAATGGACCCTAATTGTTCATGTACCCCAAGAAAATCTTTGGCTGTCCAATGTCTACGGCATCCAAAACTAGGAGGTGCACATATAGGAGCTGCGATGTCTCGTGGGGATTGTTGCTAATAAGCATCGTTGGATGCTCATTGGGGAATTTAATCAACAATTATTCCCTTGGGAAAACACAGGTGGGGAAACCACGGATCCCCTAAGGGGTTGAAATGCATTGAGTTCCTGCAGAAGCAGGAACTGAGTGATTTGGAAATTGCAGGGTGACAGTACACATGGAGTAATTGGAGGAAAGGGAAGGATAGAGTGCAGCCATGGATCGACATGGTGTGGGTCAGCATGCAGATGGAGCTAGAGCTGGATATTCACATGGTGGGAAGGGAAAGACAAGTGTCAATCATCATTTGCTTGTTTGTAGAATTGAGAGTAGGGGAGGGTCTGGTCCTAGACCTTTTGGTTTTGAACACACATGGTTGGAGAAGACGTGGTTACAGCCATTGGTTCAAAACATCTGGCAGGAATATACACAGGAGCATGATGCAAGAGAGTTCCTGAAACAGGGTTTACGGTCCCTCAAACAACAAATTCATGCAAGGGCATTCGAGGATAAGTACAATTTTAGGGCTTTCCCAGCGCAATTGGAGGACAAACTATGGGATATTTAGAAGCAATAGGAGGCTAGGGCTGATCTGATTGATGAAGAAAGGGACATTTTACAGGAACTACAACAGCTTGATGTGGAGGAGGAGGGCTACTGGCATCAACATGCCTAGATAAATTGGCTGAGAGAGGGGGATTGCCACATGAGTTTTTTCTTCCCAACAGCAAAAGGAAATGGACAAACCAAGCACAAGCTTCTCTTGGTGATGGAGGGAGAACAAGTGCGAGACACTAGATTCATGGCAGAGGAAATGCAGAAATACTGGGCAGCTATTTGGCAACGTAGAGACATGCAACAAATCTCATTGCTGATTCCATGGGTGCTAGGGAATGCTGAGAACACAACGCTATTAAAACCATTTGCTAGGCACGAACTGGAAGTGGCTACAAAGTCAATGAAACCCAATAAAGCGTCGGGATCCGATGGATGGCCAATTGAATTTTTCAGAGAATACGTGGATATCCTTGGCGAAAATCTGATCAACGCTTTTAACAGTATGCTATGGTGGCAACAGGTGCACAAGGAAATAAATTGTTCACAGATTGTCCTTATTCTAAAGGTGTCATGTCTCTTGTCTCCAGCACATTTCCATCTGATTGGGGTATGTAACACCCTTTTGAGACTCTTTACCAAATTAATTGTGCAATGTTTGGCTCCGTTGATGCTGAAACTAGTGGCTAAGAATCAAACAGGGTTCATGGCAGGTAGATACCTTTAGGATCAGGTGTTTTTGATGCAAGAGATCCTAATTCCTTTAGAAGAACCGGGTCCCCTGGGATGTGCATCAAATTAGACATTGCAAAAGCTTATGATACCATCAATTGGGAAGCTCTAGAGGAGGTAATGATTTGCAAAGGTTTCTATCCAAAGTTTGTTAAGCTTTGCATAGATTTACAAAGTTCTGGCCGATATACCTTTGATATTGATGGGAAGTTTTGGGGATTCCATGGACCTGGACGAGAACTGCGACAAGGGGACCCGTTGTCCCTGTTACTCTTCATTTTGATGATGGACCTATTACAACATTATTGTGAGGCTAAGGGAATGGGTGGGGTGGAAGTTGCAGGGATTCGCTATCTAACCCAACACTATGCAGATGCCACAGGGCTGTTTGCAAGAGCAACAATGTCTCAAGCCGAGGCTCTTCAGAGGGCCCTAACACAGTTAGAGCAAGAAGTGGGGTTGAAGATAAATAAGGCAAAATCAGTGCTATATATGGTTAACACAACGGTGCAAATCATGGGCAGGATTTCACAAGTTCTTGGAATACTATAGGGATACCTAACGAATTCATACTTGGGTATCCCAATTTTTGACTGACATCGACAAAAGACCTAGGTTGATGGATTTCTTTCACAAAAAGGAAGGATGATCTTGGCATCCTTGGTGTTGATGGCCATTGCATGGTTTACTGCATCTATGGTGGCTCCGCCCACGAGGGTAATCAAAATAGATTAGGTCGTTCGCAGATTTGTGTGGTTGAGGGGAAAGGATGGCCAAAAGATGCATTTGATTTGCTAGGAGAAGGTTGCACAACCTTATGACAGTACGGGGATTGGTCTTCTTTCCTTTAAGGAGGAAATCACGCTAGGCTTACAGAGATTAACAAACCAGTTGATAAGCCAAGGAACAAGCTAGGCACAATGGATTTAGATGTTAAGGCAAAAATACCAGTCGTGGGAGGCAGATGCAAGTAGCTCTCAGCTCTAGCAAAATTTATGCAAACACACACAGGATATGACTGCGCAAAGGCTGCTGGGACTTCAACCTGCAGAGATGACTAGAGCTTTGTATCCTTCAGAGCAGAGGTGGAAGAATCTGTGGAAAGGGCACCTTCTTGAAAAAATTAGGGCCTTTGCTTGGCTAATCACACATAAAGCACTACTAGTTCGAAGTTTGCTCAGAGAGTAGGGTATTGCAGTGAGCCCGACTTGCCCACTTTGTGAGGGAGATCAAGAAACGTTGGAACATTTTTATATTTATGTCCCTTTACTCAAGCCATTTGGTAGGCTACACAACTTACAAACCCCCTCAATTTATCTAGTGATTCAAAGCTTTGGTGGTGGCCTAGGCTGCTTGGAAATGTCAAAATAATTGGGTGTTTCAAGGAATGAAATTGTGTTCAAGGTAAGGAGAATTAAGCTCTCAGAGCAAGCATTGGCGGAGGTGCTAAGTATGCCTATGGAGGGAGAGCTAATCACACCAATGTTGCACAGCCAACATTTAGATGAGAAGTTTTTCCGTGGAAGAGTTCCCAGGATGGCCAGTAGACATATTAAGAAATCTAGGTTGCCGCCAATTTGGTAGGCAGTAGCATTGCTCATTGACCGTTTCTTTGTACAGTCAAGCTAGCCACATAGGTTGGTGGGTGTACTTTTTGCGCTAATGAGGTGCTTGAAGCATAATCTACAAATAACTTTTCCATAGTTCCTACTAGATTGCATGAGACAGAAGCAAAAGGGATGGCACCCAAGGCTTATTCTGACTTTATGGTGGTCAAGGACCCCAATGTTGTCAGCATAGGTGGTGCTGACGGAGGTGCTACCGATGGGGGTGATGCCATTCCAGAAGGTGTATGAGCAAAGAAAGACAAGGGCTGCCCTAGATACCAATGCGTCGACATTGTGGCAAATGCAATAAGGGAGTCACGGGTCCAAGATGGGAAAGAAGCTAGGCTATTCCAAGGAAAGGCCAGACAAGGGAAATTGAACCATTTCCATGACACCAGAGGAGCTTGCAGGGATGATTGAGAAGGCAAGTAAATCTGTAGTAGACATTGCTAGAACAGAGGAGAGGGCTACATGGGAAGTGCTTTGGAATGACAACAAGGTTGATTTTCGGTGTGTTGCAAAGTTAACAGAGTGGCAACATTTTTGAAGTTAGACCAACAGATCGAGCAAAGGTGGCAACTGCAAGAGGAACCATTCAGAAAAGAGCTTAGATACCAAATCATCAAAGAGGTGTGAAAGCAATTATGCACAGAGATGGCTGAAAATGAGGGATCAGCCTTTGGATGTGCAGAGGGTTCAGGCGCTACCTCTTAAGGCACATACAGTCATTTCGCAATTTTGGGATGCTTTAGGATTCTAAGGGGGGTTCATTGGGCTTTGGCCCATTCGGTAGTCTTTTGGTGGGTTACAGAATAGGGAAAATCATCTTGTTCTTTTTGAGCTAGAACCTCTGAGGTTCACAAGCTTGGCACGAGTTTGGGCATGGGGGTCAACGAATGGGAATGATACCAGGACAGATGTATGGCTTGACCTAGGAATCCTAGACATGTTTCTTTGATTGTACATACAATTTTTTGAGATATAAAACCCGAAATTTTCTCTAAAAAAGGTAAGACTCAAAAATGAGTCATGATCCAGTTTCCTAAAGAAAAACTGAAGACCACAGCTCGAACCAATTGTAAGCCTAATCCAATTTCTTCTTAAATAAAAGTAGAAGATAACCTAGGATGCTTCGTTGGAGTAAAGACAATTGCTAAATAGTATAGCCAAGTCAATATGCAGAGTTCATATGAAAACTAGTTGGTTAGGGATGACTACGATCTCCATCATAAAACAAACAACCAAGTCAAGATGTATGATGTACATAAAACATGATTATAAATCGTTACAAATAATGGAATTAGTTAAGTTTTGATTAAGTTAATAAATTATCTTATTAAGTTCTTAACTACAAAGATCCTTGGGTATATTAGAGTTGTCAAGTGACATAAAACAACACTCTAACACCTTGTAATATTTTAAAGTTACTTTTACAATGCTAACTATGATATAAAAAGGAAAATAGAAGGTTTCAAAGGGGTGTGGAAACACTAATGAGAGGCTATAAAGAGAAGTTAAAGATTATTGGATTTCTATGCTTATTTTGTGCTTATTAATGACAGCCCATAGAAAGAACTATTGTAAATGACAGAGGATAAACAGTTTTACACATGGTATCCTCTTGTCCAGAGAACAATTTCTCAAAAAAAAAAAAAAACATTGTTGTTGAATTCTATTAAATTATACAAATGGTTAACATTACCAAGATAAATAAACCTTCCATTCTTATCATAACTTATAAATGTTTTGTAGTATATGATACTGTTAAGGGACCATTATTTTTAATCATCTAACAAAAACTTATCATTCATTTTTACTTCTTTGATGTGATAATTCTCACAATTAATTTCTTCAGTAAATATTCAGCTATATAGATATGATAGCTTATTATCTTGTTCAGACTTCACGATTAATGTTTCAGCTTTAAAATTGTGCATTTTTAATAAACGATTAAAAAGGAAAAACTATACACACACACAACGAACTGTACATGTAAGAGGGGTGAAGTAACGTTGGAATATTAGAAACATAAAATAATAGAGGCGAATAAGATTATTTCATGAGTGCAGTATGAAACTTGTTCACGTTTAAAAGCATTTACACTAGATTAGCAACGGAAATTGGAAACCTGCAAACTTTCCGAAGAAAAAGAATATACCTTACAAATGTATTTCAATGTTATTATTTTATGACAAGTTTCCTGCGAGTTTGAGGTGAGTACTAACAATGCTATAAAATTGAAAATCATGCATTAATAATTTTTAACTGTTATGGTAAATAAATGAAAATTAATGACCATGCTTGAGTATTTGCCTATTCATAAGTATCTGCAAAAACTGCATTAGCAACTGAATAAAATAAAATATTTACTAATGGTATAAAATAAAATAAAAAGACTTACAGGCACACCATACGCAAGGAAATTGATCGCAACATGCTGCAAAGTCACTTTTCCCACGGGATCTTCACATATCCTAGGAAATTCAGTTGCAGTGGACATATAAGGTATCAAACAATATGTCACAATCTACACAAAGATAAGATTATTTTCAATAAATTATTTTCCAAGGATACAACGATACAAGCTGGATATGTAACATCAATCAGAACAAGAGCAGCCATTGCATCAAATTGCCAACATAATTCAACAGATGTGATTCAATCAGTCACTGTTTTTCTTTACAAAAAAAATCTAGAGGCTCAAATTTGAAAAACCAACAAAATTGTAATTTGGCCACCAATAAGAAAGGAATTCAGAAAAATCTAACATTTGATAATAGGACCCAGTAAGCTTCAAGTTGGTGCTTAAATTTCTATCTCTCTAGTCATCCATTGGCTGTAAATTCATAATAGTACCTCTAGATGCATAAAATTATGCATATTATGTTAAATAAATTACAGCATATCACCATTTTAAGAATCATTGAAACAAAGTGTTTAAGAACCAGTGTGCAGGAATGCTGCTCATGAATTTGAACTCATGACATTGAATCTTTGAGATTAGAATTTAATCAATTGAGCCACGCACCTTCCTAAATAACAAGATTTTAACAAAATACCTAAAAAAATAAGTTCACCTATGATTGAATGGCATGTAAATAAACAGGAAAGAAATCAAGTTAAAAATTTAAAAAAGCAGGTGGGTGCAATGAGCAGAGCGACAATGACAGTTGCTATGGGTGATGAAAGCAGAGCAATTTCTGTGGATGGTGCAAGTGCCAAGGCAATTGAAGAGGATGCGACGGGCTCAGCGGCAACCAAAGCAAATGGCGGTGCCAAGAGGGGCTGAGGAGTAGAGAGAAGTAGCATTCAGAGAGGGCCCATGGGAAGAGAGGGTGCCAGAGCAGAAGACGGAGAGCTTGAGGCTAGGACGGAAGGGTGTCAAGCACAAGAGGACAGCACAGATGCCAAAGGAGTCAAACTCAAGGGGTAAAAGCTAAGCAAAGGAGCCATTGACATAGTGTGTGTGAAAGCAAGAAGGCTACACTTGGAGATGAAACTGGAAGTGCTCCTCAGAGGCCTAGAGCTCCTTCAATGTAGTTTGGTGGGAATGTTCGTGTCATCTAGGGTTCTCCCTAAGATTGAGTAGATCAGGCACTAGGTTGCAACATCATGGAATATTGTAGACACAAAGGTGTGGGCTTCGCCAAGAGATTTGTTGTTGTTTGTGTTTAGGTTGGTTGCAAACATAGATGTGATGCTCCAAGGGGGCCCTTGGTTTTTCAAGGCTAGCGGTCTTGCCTTGTCCCACTACTACCTTGGTGCCCATAATGACCTGAATCTATTTGAGAGGTTACTAATGTGGATTAGGGTTTCAAGACTCCCTTAGAAGTTCTAGACCCTAGAGTTTCTAAGACTTCTTGCCAACTTCTTTGGCAAGTTTATCACCTTCGACAAGTTTATTGCTTCACAAGAGTAGACGTGGTTCTCGGTGCAGGGTTCTGCATTCCCTAATAAGACATTCCCCATCAAGGAACGTGAGTGGGGTTTCAAAGTCCACTCATAGGTCAAGAAAATGGGCAGGCCAAGCCTGCATGAAACCAAGCTGAAGAAAACAAATCAAGATCTGGAAATGGAAGTTCAAGGAACCCTCAAGGAGGTCTACAAGAAAAGGGTTACTAGTAGACCATGAAGATCCTTTCATGGAATTGCCAAGGACAAGGTAACCCATACAAAAAGAATACCCTTAAGGAGTTTGTTAGGTGAGAAACCTACAAGATTGTGTGTTTGTAGGAAACAAAACATCAAAAGGAACAATCCCGATACAGAAAGCACTTACACAAAGGGATAATCAAAGACTTCTACCATACATTACTAAAGCTAAGGTTCTAGAGGCTATCTCCATGATGAAGACTAGGAAAGCACCGAGCCCAAATAGTTGGTCGATGGAGTTCTTTGTTGAGTTCTTTGAGGAAGTAGGGCAGAACCTAGTAGATGCTTTCAACCTCATGCTTTAGTGGGGCAAAGTTATGAAGAAAATCAATTGATCCCAGATTGTCTAGGTGCCAAGATTAATACCTTGACTAGGTTTGCTAATTGTTGGCCTACTAGGGTATGTAACACTTTGGTCCGCATCTTTTCCAAAATCATTGTTTGTAGGTTGCAGCCTTTGATGCCCACCCTAGTTGACCCACAACACACAAGATTTGTCAAGGGGAGATGCATACAAGATCAAATTCTACTACTCCATGAGGTTATGCACTTAACAAATAAGGTTGTGTTCATGCGCATGTTTCTCAAGTTAGACATTGTGAAAGCCTATGATACTGTCGATTGGAACTCTCTAAGGCATATAATGTTACATAAGGGTTTCCACCATAGACTCATTAGCCTATGCTTGCAAATGCAACATACTAGAGCCTTTTCATTTGATTTCAATGGATAGTTATTGGGGTTTTTTGTTGAACCCCCAAATGCCCCAATTTTCACAATAAAACTTCTAATTTTTATTTTTTGTACTGTTTTACCATATCAAAGTGCATCAAATTCATCAATGCCAAGTGATAAGGGCTAATTGCTTTGTTGATTCTATGATATCATAGAATATCATGGGATCAACAAATATCAACAAGGATATCGAGTGGGTCGAGAATTTTGACATATTCTAAAGAAAACTATATCGATCCGCATCACCCAAATTGATTTAGATCAACCTAAATTATATTGATTTCCACAACATCTATGATAAAGATCGATATTATCTGACAAAATGAAGCTGCACCTCACCATGGAATAGGGATATCGATCTACACCGCCGGTGCAACATAATTATTGCCAGCATGATACAATTTGATACCACCATAGTATTGTATCAATCCTCATTGATTCCCTCGATGAATATCGATGTCTATTTTATGACTTGTCCCAATTATGATGCAAGCTCTTCGAGTATAAATGGAAGACCCAATTTGGGGGAATCAACACACAGGAGAACCCTTGTCAAATTGGAATCACAATTCTCAATTTTCCTTAAACAATTGCTAAGTGAAGATCCGTTGAGCCATCTAGCAACTATAGACCATTAGAGTCCATTGGTGGGCTGTCAAGGTTGCTACACCATTGAAGCAACAAGGCAGAGTCATAGATTAAGTGATATCTCCCTTGTGATCATCACAATTTACGTTTATACTCTAAGATTTCAATTTGATTTAATTATTAACCTTCACTCTTGAACTTAAGATTAGAAGTTAGGGTGATGATTTGTGATTTTGCTTATGAGTGACAATCTTTAAGTGTGGGATTTGATTGGATTTGATCCTAATTATTCTATGTCTTAATGATTTCTTTAACTTTGGATCGTTCCTCCATAGATATGACTCCTAGGTTAGTCACAAACAAGGTGAAATTGCTACAACGATAGTAATCTAGCCCCAGAATTTTGGCTAGCTCATCAAATTGGGACCGTTGTCAGGGAGGGTCGACAAAGTCAATCATCATCTAGGGTTCAGTATGTTTTTCAGATTTCTTATCAGAATTTAAGTTGGATCTTCTATAAAGGCACACATTCTTTTCATTTCATTTCAATTTCTTTTGTTTAGTAGTATTAGAAATGGACTCCTTTAATTGTTTTGTTTGTAAGAAGAAAAATAAAAATACAAAAAACAAGGAAAAAGTACAGTCACAAGAATCAGTTCCCTTAATTCCCAAAACTGAGGAAAGTTATAAAAAGGTTGCAATTAAGGCAGTAATTACATGAGCAATTAAGTCAATCTGCAAATTCTTAGGATTAATTGCTCATTAATGTGCCAAGGAAGAGTGCTTGTTAAATGAAATCAAATAAGTAACACAAAAATCCAACACGCATTCAACCTCCTAGGAACACTACCAGTTATTATAGATGTACCCGAACTGATTTAAAGCAACCTCAAGAGGAACAAGGACAGCCTAAATCTACAAGAATTTGAACCAGTAACAAAGAAGGAAACCCAACAGAAATTTTCAATCAAGAAAAATCAGAAACACAATTTCCATTTTCCACACCTTTTATCCCTCTCTTTGATATACTAAATATCAAAATGTACACCACAAATCCAGCCACGGTTGCAGGTTCTCAAAATCTGAACCTTAGCCAAATATTGAGCAACATGTCCACTGTGGGAGGAACCACCCAACCGGTAAGCACATTAAATATTCAGACCCCTATTACTTCAATATCTACTTCTGTATCAATAGCAAGCCCCATTGTAACTCCAACATTGGCTACTACCTTTACAATTGGGTCTTCTTCACATCCTACACCTCCTCCAATTTCACATAGCTCAATTCCTCTTTCTTTTGGAACCATAGGTTCTAATATCCCATTTGGACAAGCTTATCAGGGACAATCTCTGGTGGACTTATTAAATCAAAGGACACCAACAATTCCCCAAGGACCATTAGTTTTCCCTCCAGGAAGGAACATGAAAGTTAAAATTCACACTTACTACCCATTTTTAGGGGAACAACCTATGAAGATCCTATAACTCATGTGAGAGAATTTGAGACTATGATAGCAATGTTAGCACCTTGAGCTAAGAATAGAACTAAAATGATAGCCTTCAAATCCACTTTAAAAGATAAAGCTGATTTTTGGCTTCAAACTTTGCAGACTCAAATAAGTTTATGGGATGAATTTAAGGCAGCCTTCATTCAACATTTCCTTTCAAATGATAAGCTATATACACTTAAGAAGCAACTTATAAGTTTCACACAAAGGGAAGAGGAGGATTATGAAAGTGTCTTTGATATATTTAAAGCATTATGTCTTAAAAATCCCAACCACAAATTTCCAACCCACTAACTAATTCAAATCTTTATCAAGGGGTTATTACCATATTATAGACAAAATGTGGATTTTGCTTGTGGGGGGAAATATTTTGAACAGGACACTAGAAAAGGGTTGGAGAATCATTGACTCTTTAGTAGACCAAAGTAAACGCCAGCCAAAACTGAACATCATGCAATGTGTAACCTATCAAACTGAACAATTGAACAGAAAAGTTGATGAGTTAGGTAAATTAATAAAGAAACAAATTTATTTTGCTCAAGAAGGAACTTGTAACTTATGTGGGAATAGACAATATGACACCACAAACTGTCCAGCCTTAGTCTACTGTAGTGAAGAAATTCAAGAGTCTGTGAGTACTTCCAACAAATGAGAAACCACCCTCCTTCACATTTCCAAACAAGATCATTTTATCAACCAGCATCAATTCCCCAAAATAACTACAAAGCATTGAGAAATCTGGTTAATGAACAACTAGACCATTTAACTCAAAGTTTAACAGCATTAACGGTAGAAAATATGCAATTTGTGGCTGAGACAAGGAGATGTTTCCAAGATTTAACAAAGAGGGATTTACCTTCTCAGCCTGAACCAAATCCCACCAATCAGAGAAAGGGTAAGGAATAATTGCATTCTACCATCACTAGGAGTGAAAAAAATTACTGAGCCTAGACCTACAAAAAAGGTTAGTTTCCAAGATAACATTAACAGGAAAGTAATTTCACCATCCTTCCCTAAATCGTTGCAAGAAGATTTTACAACTAAGGCACATATAGAAAAAGTGTTTAATGAATTATATTTACATATTCCATTAGAGCGAGTTGTTAGGGATACACCTCTTTATGCTAAATACCTGAGAGAATTGTGCACAAAAAGAAGGAAAGAAAAAATTCCCAAACAAGTATATTTGGTTGACAACTTGTCCCAACTCATAAAAAGTCAAGAAATTCCAAAATACCAAGATCCAGAAGTCTTGACAATCCCTATAAGAATTAATCAGAAAAACACAAAAAAATGCCCTATTGGATATAGGTGCTAGTATAAATATTATGCCACTCGAAATGGCTAAGTTACTTGACTTAGGAGATATAAGAAAGGTAAACATGTCAATATCCTTAGCAAATGGCTCAAGTGTTAAACCCATAAGAGTGGTAGAAGACTTAGTTGTCGAGATTGAAAAAGGAAAATATCTTGTTGATTTTGTTGTGTTGGAGGTAAAAGATCCAGACTGTTTCTCCATCATCTTAGGTAGACCCTAGTTAGCAACAACTAACGCAATAATTAATTGTAGATTAGGGCAACTCCAATTATCTTTTGCCAAACTTACCTTTATGCTTAGTATATTTGATAAAGCAAAAGAAGATCAGCTGAACCAAGATATTAAAGAAGCTAGGATGCTCTACACAATACCCACATCAGCAATGGCTCAAGAGAGGGAAACATTGGTGCTAAATAAGTTTGAAGGACTATTAGACCTTTCTACAAAAGAGCAACAAGATCTTTTAGACCAAATTCTGAACTTGGGATCAAGGAGTATAGAAGAAACAATTCAACCACCAATTAATGATTCTTTGGAACTTCGTGAATTAGCTAACAATCTTTAGTACATTTTCCTTGATAAAAATAAGCCTTTAATAATAAATTCCCAGCTTTTTAGTGAACAAGAATTAAGATTAATAGAAATTTTAAAAGGAAAACCTAAGGCATTTGCATGGAGTTATGAAGACCTCCATCAAGGAATTTCACCCAACATATGTCAGCACCACATCTATCTAGACGACGCAACTTAATCCCATTTTAATAACAAAAACTTTCGATGTATGGGGCATAGACTTTTTAGGATCATTTCCCACCTTCCAACAAATGTCAGTATATCTTAGTATGTATCGATTATGTCACTAAATGGGTGGAGGCTAAAGATACCCCAACAAATGACATTAAAGTGGTTGTAGCTTTTCTAAGAGAACACATTCTAACATGATTTGGAACTCCACAAGCAATCATTAGTGATCAAGGAACTCATTTTGTAAATAAAATGATGGAGAAATTCCTTAAGTCTCGTGGAATCCAACATAAAATAGCCACTACCTACCATCCCCAAACAATGGTCAAGTCAAAAACGCAAATAGAATCATTCTAAAGATCTTAACGAAAACCATCTATGCTAAGAAGAAAGATTGGTCTAAAAAAATTACAAGATGCACTTTGGGTTTATAGGATTACGTATAAACCAAATTTAGAATACTCACCTTATCAATTGGTTTCTGGAAAACAATGTTTATTGCCTATTGAAATAAAATACCAATCCTTAAGATTGCCACACCAATTAAATTTTGATGAAGAAACCAACCAAGACTTTAGAATGACTCAATTACATGAACTTGACAAAGTACATATGCATGCACTTGATAAGCAAAGAATAATTAAGAAACACATGAAGCGTATGCAAGATAAAAACGTACTTAAGAAACATTTCTCGGAAGGTGATGAAGTCTTATTGTATAATATGAGACTACACAAATTTCCAAGACAACTAGCAACTTGGTGGAAAGGCCCATACCTAGTGCTACAACCCCATAGTAATGGCAGTGTCTTGATTGCACCCATTACCATCAACACAAAATTGAGGAACTGGGAGAGGATGAGTTGGTAAAATTGAGTGATCCCAATTACCCTGAGGAGGAACCATGTGATGACAATGCTCAAGTAGAAGTTAAGACTATGGGAAGTAATTTCAAGCAAACGCCTTATTTAATATTGTAAAAATAATCAAAACATACTTGTCTGCAGCTTTTACCTTGAAAAACGTAGAGGGCAATAGCCAATTCTATTGTTAGTTGGGACTATAAAGAATTCATTAGCATCATGTCTAGAATGCAAGGGAGAAGGAGAACTCCCCCTACCTTGAGATAGGTTGGTTTAAACCCAAAATCCAACTAAGGGTGAGCCTTAGACTAATAAACAAACAAATTATGTATTGTTTTCTTTTCAAAAATATTCCTTAAGTATAAAATTTCATGAGTCATGGGAGAAATAGCTACATCTATGTTAATGCTTAATAATGCATGGTTCTATTAATTACCTACCTAGATAAGTCAATAAGGTGGAAAGGGTGTGTTACATTGGGTCTAGCATCTAAGGTGGTAAAGGTATTTGAAACTCAATCAATGCCCATATGAGAAACCCATTCAAGCGAAAAATACAAAATGAATTTGATCCCCACAAGAACCTCATGATTGAAGAAGGCCAAATATAGTTATTCTTTTAAAAAAGAGAGAGAGAGAGAAAGAGAACAAAAGGAAAGAAGGAGAGGTTTAATAATATTTAAGGAAAAGATGGCCCCACAAGAACCTTCAATCATGAGCAAAGCCACACTCCCACAAGAACCTTACAGTTGGGGCGATGCTTAAGAGCTCACAATTCAAAGCATCCCACATGAATCCCCTTATGTGAGCAGAGGGTGTATGGGTGGAGCAACAATTACTAAATATAATTTAATATGCCACCACCTTTGAGCTAGGATATGACACTATACAAGGTGGGTTGACTTACCTAAGGTGGTATTTTACTAGCTACCATCATTTTTATCCATTTACCTTACTTAGCTCATTTAGTCCCTTAGCTTGTGCTACTTCATACCTTTAGGACACTTGTTGTCATATTTGTGAATTTGATATTTTTCATTTCTATGTCCCTTCCCCATTTTTAGTTATATTCCCCCACTTACTTCTCAAGTTGCCACCTATTATGCTCATAGGTAATTCAAACTCTTTAACCCTTCAATTGTTTCCCAATGTGCCTTCCATAGAAGTCAATGGTTGAGATCCCTACTATGGCAAAGCATTATGAATACTAATGATTGGAAGATCAAAGCTTATCAATGTCTCATATATAAAGGGAAATATATAAAATCCATAGCATTTTTGCTTTTGGTCTATTCTCTTGGCTTGTCTTGAGTATATTTCCCAATAATAATAACTCAACTAATTAACCTAGGCTTTGCGACATACCCTAGATTAATTAGGTTGAGGGGGAGGGGGGAGGAGAGAGATGGGTGGTGTGTTGGGGGGCAAGATAAAACAACTTAAAATTAGATAGGATAATAGGGTATAACGAACATGGAAGTTGATCCAAAAGCAAGTTAGGGAATGAGTTTTTTGAAAGAAATGCATCTCAGATCTTTAAAACTTATGAAAGGTAGAAACCTTGAGATTGTAAGTCATCATTCCAACAAATGAAGCAAACCTTGTGAGGAGAAGTTTAGCCCAAATAATCCTAGGAAAGGCCTTCTTAACCAAGTTATATATGAATTCCTACCCCAATAATAAGATCTAATGACAAGAAGTGAAAAAACAAGTAATTTCTATAAATAAATTAGCTAAATAAATATATTTTCTTAATATCAATTTATACCAAGGGAGCAATAACACGTGACTAATAAGATTATTTTATTGAGGGACATTGCAGAATCAATGTCTATAGATGCACAGGAAATTGCAAGTCAAATAAACTGCTCCCTCCAAGATGTGGCTTCCTTCTTCTTAAGCGAGATTCCCAAGACAGCCAGCAGTCAGGCCCCTTGTTCCCAACTGCCCCACGCACACACGCGCGTGCACACGCACACACACACAAACCCAGCCAACACCCTGCCCCCACCCCAAAGTAGACAATGGCCAAGCTTGTGGAATAGTTCTTTGTGCAATCTAGCAACACTTCTGACCTGCTAGGCACTCACTTTTCCTTTTTGTGTTGCCTAAAACTTGGTAGGCTTGTCAACCTACCAAGGTTTTTTCTGGTTGCCATTCACCAGAAGTGGCAGGGAGCGCATTTTGGTCTTATCTTGGCACTTTGGTAGACAACTAGCCCGCTTGAGCCAGCACTGCCCTCAGATCTAAGGGCTGCTAGTTACATTTTTATGGTGTATATGAGCAGGCAAAGTAGGCAGAGATGAGGTTCTTTTTCTACCAAGGAGATCACTGCCCCTGAGGGGACTTCGGGATGCTCATCGCCTAGAGGGATTGGGCCAGGGTTGAGGCCAACAGAGAAGGAGGACCGAGAGGCTGAGTGAGAGCAATGACTATAGGGGCAGCTAGTGGAGAGGGAACAGGCTTTGCAGAAGGAGCTAGATGACAAGTTCAAAGCTGAAATGAGCATAGTGTTTTGGCAAATAGAGGATCTTGTTAGGGTGGAATAACATACCTACAGGGAATAGGAGGAATTTGTGTGCTGGCTGGAGGAGCAACAAAGGCAAGCACATGAGCTGAAGACACGAAGTCACAAGAAGCTGGAGGAAGTTGCACAAAGACATATTCTGGAGGAGCAGCTCCAAGACGAGATAAAGGAGCAACTACGAAGTGAGAGGGAGGAACAAGAGAATGAGAAGATGTTCAGAAGAGTAAAGGAGATTCTGAAGGAAATGAACATGATAGAGTGCCAGGAAAAGTGTTGGAAAAATGAAGCCAAATACATTAATTGTTGTATTTCCTTTTATGTTGCATATAATGTGGGGATGTGTTTTATCCCACATGTATGAGGATTGGGGTTTGGTCCTCATGTTTCTTCATAAATAGACGGCTTGGGGTAGCCTTTAGTGTGTGCTTCAAAGTGAAAGCATTGTATCAAGGTTTTACCTTGGAGACGTGAGTCTTGTTGGTGTTGATCTAAGATCTGTTGGAATAACAGATTGTGTGTTTGAAAAGTTGCAAGGACGGCTTGTGTCCTTAAGATTTGAGAAGAATAGAAGGCAGATCAGCATTGTTGTGGAAGTAGGGTAAAAGGGGCCCGAACCACGTAACTCTCTGTGTTCTTGTGCTATTTCCTTTTTACTGTTTTCATTCTGCTTTCATTCTGTTATCACAGCAAATGTTTGCTAGAGTTTGGAATGTTTTGAGAGTGGTTTATAGTGTTTCTTACAGTGCAATATTTTGCCTCTAATGATTTATTCAGATCTGTAAGGTTTTTAATAATTTCTCTAGAGCATTTATAGTGTGTTTTCAGATCTATGTTTTTCATATCTGTGTTTTCAGATCTAATTGTTTTCAGATCTGATTATAACAACTGGTATCGAAGCAAGGTTTAAAAAGATGGAGAGGCTGCAAACAACGGAAAGATTGGTAGGAAGGAACTGGAACATTTGGAGCATTTTGATGAAGGCTGTTTTAGCACAGAAGGATTGCCAAGAGGCCCTAGATCCCTCTCAACCAACAGGAATGTCAACTGCTGATTGGAGGAAAATTAAGACTAGGGCATTGTCTTTCATTCATCCTACCCTAAGCAATGGGATTTTGGCCTCAATCAAATCGGATATGGATCCGCATGATCTGTGGCAAACGCTGAAGAATAGGTTTGACAAAGTATCAGGTTTGAATACCTTTCACATTTATCAGAAAGTTTTTAGATGCAAGAAGAGATCTGATGTGTCTTTTCAAGATCATTTGGATGAGATGATGGGAAATCTGAATAAGTTGGAGAAATATAAAATTGTTATTCCAAATCTAGTTAAATCCTATGCGTGGTTAAACTCCTTACCTGATTCCTGGTCTGCAATTGTGACATCTATTACTACTTCTATGAGTGTTTCATTTATGACATTTGAACAGGTTGTGTCTACCCTTCAGGATTCAGAAGGAAGAGTAGATGAATCTTTTAGATCTAGAAATGTTCATGTAGCAGAGGAAAGAGGTAGAAGTAGGAGACGTTTCCCAAGTAGGGGGAGAAGCACGGATAGAGGAGTATCACATGGCAGAACTCAAACTCAAGAATGCTGGTACTACAAGAAGAAAGGTCATTTGAAGAAGGATTGCTTTGCATGGAAAGCACAGAAAAATAAAGGAAAAAGAAAGGAGAAGAAGTCAAAAGAAGGAACATCAGAGGTACATGTAGCTAATGAAAACGTCAGTTTTCTGATTCAAGAACAATGTACAATGGTGGCAGATGGATGTAGCAGTGACATCTGGTTCATTGACTCAGGTGCCTCCTTTCATATTTGTCCAGATAAGTCTTGCTTTGCATCTTATCATAAAGTTCAATCTAGTTTTGTATATGCTGCTAATGGAAAAGCTTTAAAAGTTCTTGGAATTGGAAGTATAAGTTTGCAACAAGCAAGGATGCCAAAGGTGACAATAGATAACGTTAGACATGTTCCTGAAGTTACAAAGAAGTTGATTTCAGTTCCACAGCTAGATGATTCAAGTCTGAATTTCAATAGTGGAGGTGGGCATTGGAGGATTTCCAAGGGAATCATGGCCATTCTGAAAGGAAAGAAGGAGGGCATCTTATATACATTGATGGCAGATTCATGCAACTCTATTGCAATAGTTTCTAATACAGAAAATTCTGAAGTATGGCATAGACGTCTTGGACACATTGGCTGGTCAAGCTTAAAGGTGCTTCAAAATCAGACTCTCATTCCTGTATTTTCTTATGCTCAAACTGATTGCAAAGACTGTTTAGTTGGAAAATCTAAGAGAGTAATCTTTCGTAGGGATTTGGACAGCAGAAAGAAAAATATGTTAGAATTGGTTTATTCTAATGTTTGTGGTCCTATGAATCCCATTTCTCTTGGTGGATCTATTTATTTTGTAACTTTCATAGATGATTGTACAAGGAAGGTTTGGGTTTATATGCTGAAATCAAAAGATGAAGTGTTTTCAGTTTTCAAAACATTTGTTACAAGAGTAGAAAATGAAACAGGTCTGAAAATAAAATGTTTGCAAACTGATAATGGTGGGGAGTACACTTCTAAAGTATTTGCTGATTTTTGCAACATCAAAGGAATTAGGCACATTCGTACCCCTCCTGGTACACCACAGGAAAATGGAGTTGTTGAAAGATGCAACAGAACATTGCTGGATCATGCTAGAACAATGGTTTCAGGTGCAGGCCTACCTAAGACATTTTGGGGAGAGGCAGTTATGACTGCTGCATATTTGGTGAACAGGTCTCCACATTCTTCAATTGATAATGCTGTTCCAGAAGTTGTTTGGAAAGGTAAAAACGTTTCATACAGTCATTTAAGAGTTTTTGGATGTGAGGCATTTATGCATATTCCAAAGGAAAACAGAACTAAGATGAAAGACAAGGCTAAAAGTTGCATATTTGTTGGATATGGAGAAGATGAGTTAGGATTTAGACTTTGGGATCCTGAATTGAAACGTGTAGTGAGATCAAGGGATGTTAAATTCAGAGAAAATGTGATGTTTAGTGAGCTGCAAAAGAAAGACAAGGACAAAAATGGCTCAGAAAGCATAAGGACTCCTCTTAGCATGACTGAAGAAATTGAAAATGATGAAACTCATGGATTTTCCAGATCTGGAAACGTTGGACAACATGCTGAAAGTACTTGGCAGCAAGCTGAGAACTTAGGACAGCAAGGAGAAAATGCAGGACAACAAGAAAATGAGGTAGAAGATGATGAACAAGAAGCTACAGATGTGTCTCATTGGGTTAGAAGGTCAACCAGAACTACCAAACCTCCTGACATGTACTCTCCCTCATTGAATTATGTACTTTACAACGATAATGGTGAACCAAAAACAGTGAAGGAAGCCATGACATGTGTTGATGCCACAAAGTGGACGGCAGCTATGAATGATGAATGGGAATCACTCCAACAGAACAAAACCTGGGAGCTAGCTCAGTTGCCAAAAGGGAGAAAACCCTTGGAGTGCAGGTGGCTATACAGAATTAAATCAGAGGCAAATGGGGAAAAACGTTTCAAGGCTAGGTTGGTGGTGAAAGGCTATGCATAGAAACCAGGTATTGACTTTTAAGAAATTTTTTCTCCAGTGGTAAAACACCCTTCTATACGTTTAGTGCTATCATTGGTGGCCTGCATGGACTTAGAGTTGGAACAACTTGATATAAAAACAGCATTCCTCCATGGAGATTTGGAGGAGGAAATTTACATGAAACAACCAGAAGGGTATGAAGAACAACAAGATTCAGGTTTGGTTTGTAGACTTAAAAAAAGTTTATATGGTTTGAAACAAGCCCCTAGGCAGTGGTATAAAAGGTTTGATACTTTCATGAAGAAGCTATCTTATCAGAAAAACAACCTAGACCACTGTGTGTATTTTTCTGGAGATATTTTAGGTAAATTTACAGTGTTGTTGTTGTATGTTGATGATATGCTAATTGCTGGAAATGATATAGCAGAGATAAAACATTTAAAATTGGAAATGAACAAAGAATTTGCTATGAAAGATTTGGGACAGGCAAAGAAAATTCTTGGTATGAATATTTACAAGGACAGAAAAAGGAAGAAGCTGTGGTTGAGTCAGGAAGACTACATTCGAAAGGTTCTAAAGCGTTTCAACATGGAGGATGCAAAACCTGTAAGTACACTTTTTTCAGCACAATTTAATTTATTAAAGAAGGACTGTCCACAGTCAAAAGAGGATTTTGAAAAGGTTAAAAATATCCCATATACTTCTGTTGTTGGGTCATTGATATATGACATGGTTTGTACACATCTTAATATTGCTTATGCCGTTGGAGTAGTCAATAGATTTATGACCAACTATGGGTGGAATCACTGGTTAGCTGTCAAATGGATTTTAAAATATTTAAAAGGCACAAAAGTGCATTGCTTATGTTTTGGAGATGCTAATCTGCACATTGAAGACTTTGTAGATGCAAACTTTGCTGCTGATCATGATACAAGACGATCTTCTACAGGGTACACATTTATTTTTGGTGGTGCAGCAGTGAGTTGGTTGTCACGTCTACAACCACTCGTAACTTTATCTACAACTGAATCAAAGTACGTAGCCCTCACAAAAGCATGCAAGGAGATGTTATGGATGAAGAGATTTTTGCAGTCTCTTGGATTAAAACGACAAAGGTATGCTGTGTTTTGTGATAGTTTGAGTGCAATCCATCTTGCAAAGAATTCTGCCTTTCATGCCAGGACAAAACATATAAATGTCTGATTCCACTTCCTAAGAGAAATCATAGAGGATGGCCTAGCGCATGTTCAAAAGGTCCATACAAAGCTCAATGTTGCTGATGCTTTAACAAAACCAGTGATAGCTGAAAAACACATTTTCTGTAGGAAGAAGCTTGGGATAACTGAAGCTTAATCAGAATTGCACATCTCTTAAAGGCTGGTTGGATTTGTCTTCAAGGGGGAGTTTGTTGGAAAAATGAAGCCAAATACATTAAGTGTTGTATTTCATTTTATGTTGCATTTAATGTGGGGGTGTGTTTTATCCCACATGTATGAGGATTGGGGTTTGGTCCTCATGTTTCTTCATAAATAGAAGGCTTGGGGTAGCCTTTAGTGTGTGCTTCAAAGTGAAAGAATTGTATCAAGGTTTTACCGTGGAGACGTGAGTCTTGTTGGTGTTGATCTAAGATCTGTTGGAATAACAGACTGTGTGTTTGAAAAGTTGTAAGGACGGCTTGTGTCCTTAAGATTTGAGAAGAATAGAAGCCAGATCAGCATTGTTGTGGAAGTAGGGTAAAAGGGGCCCGAACCACATAACTCTCTGTGTTCTTGTGCTATTTCCTTTTTACTGTTTTCATTCTGCTTTCATTCTGTTATCACAGCAAATGTTTGCTAGAGTTTAAAATGTTTTGAGAGTGATTTATAGTGTTTCTTAGAGTGCAATATTTTGCCTCTAATGATTTATTCAGATCTGTAGGGTTTTCTAATAATTTCTCCAGAGCATTTGTAGTGTGTTTTCAGATCTAATTGTTTTCAGATCTTATTATAACAAAAAGATGCTTGTCTCAAACACAAGGATCTGGTGTTGTGCAGAAAATTGCACATACACTATTCTGGGAATTAACATAGACACCCTGTGGGACAATCTTCGAAAGTACATCAGGCAAGAGTTACATACGATGCACCCAAACAAGATGCGTCACCTAGCCAAGCACATGCAGAACCAGCATGAGGAAAGATTTACAACTTTTCAGCAAGCTGTGACGTCCCTGCCTTCTGAAGAGGAAAGGAAGATAGTGGATAAGGTGCATAGACAAGAAAGGCCTTCCTGCTGCTGCAGAACTCTGCCATTCCCAGTATGACTTTTCAATTCTGTTGGTTTTCCAAAGGTTGTCTGGTTTGGTTTCAGGTCTTTGCAGGTCCCAGTTTTGACGGGGGCTAGGTCACCTAAAGGGTGTTTCTTGGTGATGTTGTTAATAGTGAGTGTTAGGGTGCATTGCCCGCCATCTTCTATTTTGTAAACTTGGTTGTTCAAGGTAGTCTTAGTTTTGGTTCTGTTTTACAGTGGCGTTCTTCTCCCCCCTCCCCCGCTCTTCCCACTCTGTATCTTCTCTGTAATATAATAGCCTGACCTTTTCTCAATGAAAAAGCTTTAAAAAGCATTAAATTGAATTACTTTTAAAGCACACTCCTGCAGATAATGAATGCTAGACACTACATGTACAAGATAAGAAGAGTGGTCGTCCTAGGATATAATTTGTATAATGCTTATAGATTAAACGTTACTTCACAATGCAATAACTAATGTATTGATAGACTAAAAAAATTAAATTGTGAATAAAGAATAGCATCCTAATATTATGTCATCAAGTATAGCTTGCTCATTCCATTATACAGTAGCAAACAAGGGAAAAAATAAATATTACATCGAATTAGCATTTGCAGATTGTGATGGTAGGAGGTGGTCCGTCAGATCATTCTCTGGGAAGCACTGTATTTGGCTATCATGCTGTTGTAAAGAGATCCTTGAGTATGGAATTATTCCTGACTTTTCATCATTGCAGCTCTTTATCACATTGCATATCTACATTTTTAAAAAAAAAATCAATTTTAGTTACATCTGACAACAAATTAAAACAATCGTCTAAACAGACTGGCTTACTGCCTTGATACCAAAGGATAAACCAATGTCATTTCATGGCATGCAAATAAAAGGTGAAAGGGCAGCTAGCTCTCTAACAATCTTCCAATGGTGGTTCTGTAAAAATTTCAGAGCAAAAGATGAAATGACAGATAGCTCTCTAACAATCTTTGTAAAAATTACCATGGTGGATTTGTAAAAATTACAAAATTAAGATGGCGGGCAAAAACTTTGGCTTCAACAGCTTTCTCTAATTAAGGAAAAGAGGCTTGAAACACCCAAAAAAATGTTGAAATAAAACGTTAGATAATGAAATTGTTACAGAAATTCTATTATTTTTTTCAAAAGGTTGATTATTAAAGACACAAGCAAAACAGTCATGAAGTATCTCTAGATCTTTGTTTTTTTTCTTTTTTCTTTTTTCTTTTTGGTGAACATGCACTACCATATACATTAAAATAAAAATTCTCGGACCAATTAAAAGCAACTAGCGTAACATGCATTACAAGAAGCACAAATATCTGTTTTAATTATCATACCATTGCATAATATAACACAAGGGAAACACCAAAAACTTTTTCTGGTCCACTCATGTCCCTTGAAATCTTGAATAATCCAATAGCATCAGCTACTCTTGACAATGGTGCTGAAATATCAATTGGAAGCTGGTATGCATAGAGCAGAAGGACACTTGATGCAGTATAAAATAAAAGAAGCTTCCTTAACCTTTCAGAAAAAATAATTAACAGGTAATTGGTATCTTGAATACACATGGCAGTAATGATCAGTGATTATTGTTATTCATCACAAATATCATATGATTCTGCTATACTGGTAAAATTGGGGAAAGAAGCAATGCATGTACTTACCAGGATACATCATCAGCATGATATCTTAAACACCGAGTAAGCAACTCAAAGCAGCAGCAAAGAAAGAACGGAAATGCTATCCACGAGGGATGAATAATTCCTAGAAGTAGCTGAAGAACTGGAAGCATTAAATTGAAAATTTTCCCGAGCCCGAATGTTTTATCTACAACAACCAAAAAAAGGCTTTAAATTACGTATGCATGACAATAACCTTCTCAACATCCCTATATAAGCACAGTTTGCAACAATAAAGTTTGCTAAATAGTCTTGTCCAGTTTAAGAATGTATTCATAGTTCTTTTTATTTATTTTGAACATGATTACTCCTCAAACCCCAAATTCCATCTTTCCATATTGCCTTTTCACAAATAATGTGACAACTTTCTCTGGCTGGCTACATACTTCCGCGTACCTGAACACTTGAATTGTCTCCCCAGGTTGCACTGATAGAGTTGACAATAACAACTTATCCCTGAGATTTTCCATGTAACAAAATGTAATTGTTTTTGTACTAGCTTTGTGATTCATTAATTCTTGTTATCAATACTTGTTTTTTTCTTTTTCTTGTGACGCAAACAGATTTTAAAACATTTGTTAACTACTGTTTGTGACCTGCTACAGCAGGTATGTTCAATGCTGCACCTAACCCTTTACCATTCCCATGCAGGAAAGCAGTTTCTTAGTGCAGCAGCCAAAACTGCAGTCAAATATGTTTTCAAGGGTTTTGTGTTACATTATTCCATATAAATCCTAGGTTATGATACACATAAGGATAGCAACAGTCAAACATAAAGGATGTGGAAGGTTAAAACTATGTGAAAGTGTCGTATCATTTCAAGGATTTCAACAATCAAACAACAGAACAGTGCACAAGTATGATAATTTGTGTGTAGAAAAGTAGTCGTAAGCATGTTCCCCAAAGAAATTGATATATCTGGAACAGGAAAAAAAGGGATATGGGAAAGATGAAGTGTTCTGTAGCTTGGAATACCTAATGAAGCCATATAAGCAAGAAAGCTAGAATCCAGCTCAGAACATCATAAAAAAGAACTCTCCAACAGTAAATAAAGATGTATCCACTAGTACATAGAAAAGAGATTGCAGCAAGTTGCCAAAAGAAAATTTTAAATATGGAAAGCAAGAGGAAGGGATGTATGGTAATGAAATCTTCTATAGCTTAGAATACTGAATGAAAACATATAATGAAGGAAGCTAGAATTCAGCTTAGACCATCATAGCAATGTGCACCATACAACGCAAAGGAAAAGATGTACCTAAAGGTACACAGAAGAGATATTGCTATTCTGTATGTGTTGGAAGAAAGCTACTACTGCCAAAAGGCAGTATAGTAGCCTGTATGCCAAGGAATTCTTAGTTTTTGCTAAATCATGAACTGTTTGTTTACATTCATGAGGTGTTGTAAATCACTTATGTAATCAACTGATGCAGTCAAATCACAAAAAGAAATGTGACAACTCATGAAAGGTCATGACAATTCACGAACTACTTAGCCTATGAATCTATGATCCTTTGTGTGTGTAAGAAGAACCAAACAGGAAAAAAAAGTCAAGGAAAAAAGGAAGGTTGAGCCACAAAATATTGTATTCTTATCCTATATTCTGTATTAAACACTTTGTGATTCAAACAGAAATTTCACTATTGTTCTTGTTAGATCTTGGTAAATTAAAGTTGCCAAACAAGGTGTAAAACTAAACTCCCCCATAGTATCAAAGTAAGATGAGAACGTACTTACTTTCATCTTACTTTGAGAACGGAAAACAATGAGTGGGAACAAGAACAAGAACGAGAGTGAAAGCGAGGGTGATTCCAATGCATGGGGTGCAAATGGGACGGGCATGGGCGGAGCAGGTCATGTGGGCATGGGTTCTAGTGTTGTAGCTACAGCAGGAGCAAGGGCGTAGTTATCAGCAGGCTCTGCTTTGGGGGCAACATGGGGTGGGACATCGGGTGCAAGGCACATTTGTGACAGCTTGGGGTTTGGGGTACCTAGGGGGGCTCCTCCTCCTTGGTGCCCTGGGGCCAGGGGTATTGAGGTGTGCTTTTGGAGGGAAGGAACCATGCACCTACAGGTCAAGGCCATTCCAAGTGAGGGGCTAAGGACCATGGAGTTAAGTCTTATCAAAAAGTTTGTCTTGATTGGCACTAGCCCTAAGCTAGAGATGGCCAAGAAGTTGGTAGCAAAGCATTGGAGCTTTTGTCTGGTCATGGTTCGCAGTCTCCCAAGGGATTTGTTATTGTTTATCTTCAAAATTGCATCCAATCGAGATAAGGTTCTTCTAGGGGGGGCCTTGGTTCTTCAGTGCCAAGGGATTGGCCCTCACACATTGGTGCCCTAGCATGCATCAAGATTTGGATTTATTTTTGAGGGCACCAATATGGATCCAAGTTTCCAGGATCCCATGGGAGATGTGGATGCCTACCTTCCTACAGGCACTGGCGGGTTTCTTCGAAGAGTTTATTACATTTGATAGATCCACAAGATCCCTAGATAGAATGAGGTACGTGCGCTTCTACATTTGGCAATCCTTATCACCAAAGGATCTGGTGTAGGAGGTGGGTTTAGATATCCTAACAAGAGAGGAGAAGGTGCAAGTGGAATATAAGAACGTTATGACCAAAGTGCTTGTGGTGAAAAGGCCTTCGAAGAAGCATTGTGGGGTATGTGGAAAGGCACATCATGTGACAACAGATTGTTGGGCAAAACAAAAAGCCCAGGGCCAAAAGAAGCCTAGAGATGAGTGGACGGTTGTTACCCATCGGGGAGCAACCTTGGAATCAGGTGCAAGGTACTTCGGGATTGCAAGCCCCTGAGAAAAGCCCTACAATGGATCTGAGGGCAACGATGACGACTTCGCAGGAGGGTACAAGGGTCCTAGTGGGGGTACTCGGGAGGGCCTAAGGAAGGCAACGCCTACCCAAGATGACCAGGAGAAGGTTACATTGGGGTCCCCAATTTAGGGGGAATCTAGCTCCCCGAGGGGGGGAATGGTAGCTGCGAGGGGTGACTCCCCCTACCCACCCCGCCCCCCAAGTGGACGGGTATTTATCCTTACAGGGAGCCCTATGCCAGCAATGTCAAAAATTACAAGGGGAGGAGCTTCTCTAGAAGGGCCATTTCCGGTCTCCCCGAATTCCGGTAATGTCGGGAGACCTTTGGGCCCTGTGTCCCAAGCAAAAAAAGACAGAGGGAGATTGACCTAGGGGTCCAAAAGACTATCTAAGAGGTGTACAAAAAGCACTTAATTGGCAGACCATGAGAATCCTCTCATGAAACTGTAGGGGACACAGTACCCCTTACAAGCGAAATACCCTCAAGGAGATTGTGTGTAGGGAGCACTGTCATGTTGTCTGTCTATAAGAGACAAAGCTTCAACAACACAAATGTCATTGGTTATGTTGCCTTGATTGGTAGACGCACTAGGGCTGGCCTACCTTTCCCATTGGCCTTTCGAGACTATCGATGTACCCGTGTAGAGTATCACCATTCGTCTTTGCCAAGCAGAAATTTGGCTCACAAACTTCTATGGTGCACAGCAATGGGAGGAGCGGTTGAGGGAGCTACAGAGGATTGCTCCACTAATCTCAAATCAGGGAAAGTGGATTCTGGTTGGGGATTTCAATCAAAGATTGTATGCGTGGGAGAAGTCCAATAGGGGGACGCAAGAGCCTCCTAGGGCACAACCATTCCTATGGTTTCTAGAAGCTCATGGCTTGGTGCACATGGACATAAGGGGTTGCCAATTCACATGGTGCAACCAAAGAAAAGGCAAGGATAGGGTCATGACAAAGATTGACAAAGTTTGGGTGGGCTTGATCCTATTGCTGGATTGGGGGGTGACTGTTTTGGGGAAGAAGAGGATGGCCTCTGACAACAACTTGCTGTTGTGCCAAGTGGGCCCCTCGATGTTGAGGGGGCCAACACCGTTCCGATTTGAATGATTTTGGTTGGCTAAGCCTTGGTTGAGGCTGTTGGTGGAGGAGATTTACTACCCTTCCCCCACTAACCTTAGGGAGTTTCTTAAGCAAGGGTTGACTTTGCTGAAACGAAGCATTAAGGTGTTGAAGTTGGAGGATAAACTTTCCTTTAGATCCTGTTGTGGGTTGTTACTAAAATGCTAGTGGCTAGGATGGGGCCCATGATGCCACAATTAGTTGGGCAGCAACAAGCAAGATTCGTTAAAGGCAACTTCATTCAAAACCAAGTCATTCTGGTGAAGGAAGTGATGCACTCATTGAAAGCAACTAAATACCCAAGTATGTGCCTCAAGCTTGATATTATGAAAGTCTATGACACCGTGTCTTGGAGTGCCCTCAAGGAGATCATGCTGCAAAAAGGTTTCCATCTGAACTTTGTGGATCTTTGTGTGCATATCTAGATGTCAAGGGCCTTCTCACTAGATTTGGTGGGGCAGCTTTGGGGGTTCACCCCTAGTAGGGGGTTACATCAAGGGGACCCCCTTCCGCCATATCTGTTTATCCTTGTCATGGACACAATGAGGACCTATTGTATGACCAAGGGGGTGAGAGGTCTAGAAATTGGGGGTGTTGGCTACCTGCTTGAACATTACGCGAATGATACCATTTTGTTTTCTCGGGCGACGATGTCTCAAGCGTTGGTGATCAATAGGGCACTACAACATATGGTTGAGGAGATTGGATTGGAGATCAATCAAGGTAAGTACATGGTCCATCTACTCAATATGGATGCCAAGATAAGGGGCCAGATTGTGCAAATTCTGGGGGTCTTACCAAGATCCACTAGAGACATTTATCTTGGGTTGCCTCTATATGATTAGCATCAGCAACGTGTGGGGTGGTCTCCTTCGAAGGATGCAGGATAAGATTGGTCATTGGATAGCTTGGTTCTTAACTCAAGCTAGGATGCTCCTGTTGGTGACCTTCGTTCTTTTGGCTATTGCTTGATTCATGCCTTCGGCTACTTCCCCCCTCCCCAACAAACATCATACAAAAAGTTGATTAGCTAATTAGGAACTTCACATGGTCAGAGGTTAAAGGGGGTGATTACATGCATATGGTTAGATGGGATTTGGTGGCCAAGCCTAGAAATGTTGAGGGGCTTGGAATCCTCTAATTCCAAGATGTCATTGCGATCAAGTACCAAGGGCTTCTTAATCGGCTACTTCAGCATGAACACAATTTGGCCCAATGGATTACTCTTATGAACAATAAATATCGACAATGGGAGGCCACTGTGCACAAGTCTCATATCTGGCAGGCATTATGCACACATGCACAAGCAATGATGGCATTGGGGCTTTTGGGTGTGCCACCAAAGCAGCTAGTCAAATCTAAGTATTCAAAGGTCAGGGGATGGCAAGGGTTGTGGAAGGGCCAACTTCCAAAAAAAAATGAAAATGTGTATCTGGCTCATTAATCATTCTTCTATCCCCGTGCACCATGAATTACGACAACAAGGGATTAATGTCAAGGCCACATGTCCTCTCTACATGGCCAAATTAGAAACCGTTGCCCACTTTATTTTTCAATGCCCATTCTTGTGGAGAGTTTGGCAAGCCATGAACATTTAGCCGGCAGTTGTGTTTGACAATGATTCTTGGGCTACTCTGATCCTATGGATGCTCTGGAACACATGGAACTACAAGGTTTTCCAACGGGTCCTACCACCACCTCTAACACAGGTTGTTGTGGTTGGGGTGCAGCTTTGGCAGGAAGCGCATTTGGTGATGGGGGTGACTCCCACCTACGAGCAATCCTATATAGAGTACCAAGAGAACCCAATTCTCTGCAATATGGTTTCCAGGGTGGGGTGGGCAGATGTGCTAGCTTTGCTTAGGGGAGACCCTAACCTAGAAGATAGGCACTTTTATACCAATTGGCAAGGGGATAGTACGCACTTTAGGGAGGTGCACATTGAGCTTACGAAGGGAGCAATTGTGAACTACTTACATGTGTCAACAAAGGGGGAGGAGGTGCCACTTAGGGGGTGGGGGCTGCATAATGCTTATGATTTTTTCATGGGACCGGTGCCCAAGACTAAGAGTGGTGAAGTCCCGAAGTCGGCCCTAGACCCTCTATGGTAGGATGCGACGGTACTAGTCAATAGGTTTCTCGCGCACTCTGACAACACTTGGAAGTTGTTGGAAGTGCACTTCAATTTCATGTGAAGCTTTCAAAGGGGGTATATAGTTAATCTACATCATTTTTTCCTGGCAGTGTTGCAGCAGCAAAAGAGAGGTACACATTTGACGTTAATTTTAGCTATGTGGTGGGTGGCTTAGGGGGAGTTCGGCCGGAATCGAGGGCTTCTTTAGTTCGAGCGGTGTATGGCTGTCGACAACTGTGCTATGTTCCAACAAAGATGGTGGATCTTACGGTGGAGTCGAACTTGGATAATCAAGGGGGCCACTAGGTCTACATGCAGGGGAGGGTTCTAGGGGGGCTACGTTGAAGGTACCGACTTAGTCCCCGAAACAACAAGCAAGGAGAGGCCAGTTGAGGAGGGGTCTAGAGCTATAGGGGAGCCAAGGATTGAGGAGTGGCTCTCTCCTACAGCGAAGACAACACTTGCATGGACTCAAATGGATGAGTGTGCTCTTTGGGAGGCAAAATGACAGCAAAGGGAAGAGGAGTTCCAACGGCAACAGGAACAAATGAAGCACTGACACGAGGAGGAATCAAAAGAGGAGAAGATGCACAGGGACCTAGTAGAAGCGGCAACGCTGAATGCACTAGAGGCTGACTTGCAGTAGAAGATCCGAGAGCAAATTCAAGAAGAGGTGCACCAACAGGAGGCCCAGGAAAGGGAGGATCAAGAGTGCAAGGAATAGGAAAAGAGGGAGGTAGCCCAAATTCAGTAGCAACTAGTTGGCGCATGAAAATGAAGCGCAAACCTAGCTGAGGGAGGGGCGATGCCCCTATTTGATAATAAATATTGGTCGTAACACACACTAGGGGACCCTAAGAAAGCATATTAGACAAATGGGGAAGGAGCTTCACCCAGATGGCAAAGGGGATGAAGCAAAATGCACAAAGAAAGCTAAAGCCTTTAAGGATTTTCAACAGGTGGCAGTTTTCGTCGATATAGAGTGGCACAAGGCTGTTCTGGATGCTATTCATGGTCAAAAGTCAGTTATATACCACTGTATGTGCCTGCCATGCCATATATAGATGGTGACCTTCGGCTTTTAGATTTTGTTGGCTTATGGTGGCCCAATTTCCTTGTTTTGTTGTGTCTTTTGACTAGTGGGTTGGTTTTGGGGGTACCACAAGGGTGACCTACCAATTTTAATTTTTTGATGTTGGGTGGCTAGTGGGTGCTGTCCAAGTTGTCCCTACTTGTGATGGGGGGTTTTTTGTGGGGGTGGAGGGGAGAGGCCTCCCCTCATTTTTGGGGCTGTACAAATTTCATGTAATTTTTCTTTTACAATTAATCTAACCCAAACACTTTTCCAAAAAAAAAAAAGTAAGATGAGAACAATGGAAGAAAAAATGAAATTAAAGACTTGGAAGATGCGATGAAGGAAGTGTCCTTGGATGATAACACCTGTATGAGATCCTTAATGATGACAGAAAGCCAAAAATTAACCATAAAGAACTATCATAGTTGGTCGCAATGGATGGAAGCCATCCTAAGGGCAAATCAATATTGGGAATGTGTGTCAAATCTAACTTTTGTACTAGGTATAGAGATGAAGAATTAACAAATTGAGGTAGCACTGGCATTATTATTGTCCTGTCTATTAAAAGAAGCATCCAATTTAGTGCATGGAATGAATAATGCGTGAAAAGATCACCTATTGACCAACTTGTGAATAACAAAGATGAAACCAAATCAAAAGATCTCCAACTTCATTGAAGAAATAAATGCCTTCTTTATGTCTTGCCTAAACAGTATAATGGATTTGAGCAAGCAATCAAAGCTGTGGAAGAGAGACTGAAGTGTTCCATATTCATAGGTAGACTTCAATGAAAAAGGACAAAACTTGACATAGAAGAGAAAGAACAGGTAATGTATACCACACAACAAGAAGATCCACACAGAAAAAATCCTTGAAGGAATGAAGATCACAAAGGAAGATCGAATAATGATTCATGAAAGATCAGAGGTCATATTTGTAAGGAACCTGGACATCTTATGACAGAATGTTGGTTCAATCTAAAGATTCCACAAACATAAAATACCCAGAAAAAAATCATGCATTGAAAATTCCCGAAGAAACAATAAAACCAATCAGGTTAAAGACAAGATGGTCTCTATTATAAAAGATATCTCAGGAATGGAAGTCATTGGCAAAGTTGAGCATTAGATGTTGTATATTAGCTCAGGCTGCTCATGACATGTTACGGGGAATCATGAACTATGTAAGAAACTACACATTGTGAATTCTGGAAAAGCAATAACACTAACTGGAATAGTATGCAAGTATAAAGGAATCAGAGACATCAGTATGAAGGTTTGTGATAAACCAATTGAGATTAAGAATTTACACTACAGAGCAACAGTTAAGTGTGAAATCATAAACAAGAAGGAGAATGCTAATTTAGTAGAAAATACTAAGAATAACAGATTATTTAAACTAAATTTTGTTCATGAAGTTATTTGTGCAACCACTTGCAACTCGGATGGACACATGAACTGAGGATATATGCAAAAGTTGCATGAAACAGTAACGAGATTACCAAAATTTTCCTTTGAAGTAGAAACGCTATGTAGATTGTGTACATTTTGTAAGCATGTGAGAACAAATTTTCCAAGAATTCATGAGACCGCAACAATTTCCAGATGTTTCTAAATTAAAGTCTATAACATGGCTTTGCCTATTTAAGAGCCAGATCCCTAGTCATTGTGTGAACACCTCATTCAGATCAAATGAACAATAAAAGTTGGGCTTCTCCTGTGGAGGTTTTCCTTTGTTCTTTGTTCTTGAAGTTTTTACCTTGTAATTCTAGTGTTTCTTATTTGTTGTTTTATATTAGTTGTTGTTCCAGTTCCAGTTTCATTTCTGCATTTCGCTCATTATCTTCAGGAATTTTTATATGTGGTCTTATCTCTCTGTTTTTTCTCACATTGTCATTTTTTTGTCCATGTACTCTACTATGCTATTTTTCACCAATAGACCATCTTCATGGTTATATTAGGAACCATGAAAAGAACTCGTATATCAATGATAAAGATTTAACTCATGATCAATAATATAAGCAGGGTAGTACCTGCCGCCATACTCCTAACCAAGAAAAAAGGATCGTCAACGACTCTTAGGAACGGAAATAAATGATTGAGAGTGTAAAAGAATGGGCAAACAATGACATAAATGAACCAAGACACATGGAATCACTTTCGAGAACAATATCATAACAATATCCTTGCATGTGTAACATTACCTAATAATAAAGAAGTATCGACAGTTACAAAGGCACTCTCCTTGCCTCATTGGAAGAAGGCAACAGAGGATGAAATAGAGATGTTGAAAACCGAGTGGTTTGGAAATTAGTACCCTGCGCAAAGGATCATAAACCAATTCAAAGTTTATGGGCATTTATGATGCAGCTAAAGGAAGATGCTATACTTGATAAGTATAAGACGTGACTTGTAACTAAAGGATTCTCACATATAAAAGGAATCGATTACAAAGAAAATTTTGCGCCAATAGCAAGGATGGTTATTTTTCATTTATTTATTGTGTTACATGCAAATTTTATCAGGATATTATACCAAGTAGATGTTAAATCAGTCTTTTTGTAAGGCAATCTTCAAGAAAAGATCTATATGAAGCAACTAGAGGAGTTCATAACTGATGGTAGTTTAGTATGAAAACTAAAGAAAAAAATTTACAGCTTCAAGTAAGCACCAAGAGTTTGGTACCAAAAGATTTATGAATTTCTCACAAATCAACATTCAGCATGAAAGCCTGCCTGGAATCAAACTCAACATTGAAGATGATTTAATTAAGTCTACATAAGTTCATCAAATTATTGAAGCACTGATGTATCTCATAAAAACAAGCCCTGATATCCAGTTTTCCGTAAATCAACTTCCTATTGTCAAGCAAAACCCAAACTTCCAACATATGAAATTTGTATACATGATCCTACAGCACCTTAAAACAATTGCATTACATGGACTATGGATTATGTTTCAAGATTAATTCAACAAAGCATCTCAAAGTCTGTGCACATGTAGATCAGGGAGATGACCCCAATGATCAAACCTTATGAACTAGGTTATTTGTCTCAATTACTTGGAATTACAATCAATTGGAAAAGTATCAAACAAAAAGCTGTCCCCCTATCTTTGATGGAAGCTAAATATTGCACACTACACGAAACATTGGATGATATCTTGGGAATTTGATCAATTACTCTCTAAGATTGGTGTTGAAGTCAAGAAACCGTTCATGTCCACTGCGATAACCAAGCAACAATTAAAGTGGTTAGAAACTCAGTCTATCATGATAAAAGTGTGCATATGCAAAGTAGTATTCGTTTTGTCAGACAAAATGTTAACGAGAATTATGTAAATCTTAACATATCCATCAAGTTTCAGAAAGTTAACGGCTTTACAAAAGCCCTTGGTAAACAACCATTTCATACCTTGTAGTGCCCCACATTTCCACACGTGACCTTAATACTCTATTAAATATTTAGAATTGACCTTGTATATACTTGGAGATGTGCCTGGAATCACTATGTAACCCGATTTGTATACATTCAAAAGCAATTGAAAAAAAGAAACAATCTGTAATTGAAAATTAACAAGAATTTTTCAATGACATTTTAAAGCCATTAATTCTATAGAAGTGTTGTATGGGAGCTACGTTTAAACTTATGAGTTCAAGGTGAACATTCAAACTCAATACCACATTCTTTTGTTAGAAGTAGAGGAGTACTTGCCTAAACGTTTCTATTCTCCTTATATTTAATGTTCCTCATGTTATTACCCAAAAGTGGGATTTCTTATGTAAACTTAAACTGGTTAGTATAAACGGAAGCAAATCAATAATCTTAAATTTTGTTGTCACATAATTTCCACACTTAATGAAAGAAAGATGACTTCATTAACTGTAAAAATATGATACAAAACCAGAGTACCTCTTAATGAAGGGGTTTGTGGAGACCGTTGACATTCCCCAAAGTAAAGTGCAGCTGCTACAGCTATCACAAGTGCTAACTGTAAGGAAATAATAATGTAGATAAAATAATCTCCTTTCCATGGATTTAGCCTGCCCATAAGCAATACAATGAAATACATGAAAAAGCTGCAATTGATCCAAATAAATATTTAAAAGCAAGGCCAGCCTAAACAAATAATGGTTTTACAAGCCACAAATCTCAATTTCAAAAGAATAAAGAATAAAGAAAAGAAATGGCTAGGAAATGCTAATGTAACTAAATGAAAGGAAAATGTAAATATAAATGTGCTTAGTAGTATAAGGGTTCAGATCAGTCATTCAGAGGTTTCAATCTGATATTGAGCAAAGAGCTGTTTCAATGAAGGGTAGATCCGATGATAAGGCATAAGTTAGGCACGTAAATAAGTTTGGATTTGCATATATCACTAGCACTCACTACTGAGTGCCAATATTTCAGTCAATCAATAGTTTTTTTTTTTTTTTTTGAGAGAGAATGTTCAGGATTATAGTACTGGAAATTAAAATACAAGAGATAGAACAAAATTTGGGTCACCATCGGTGGCCCACATGAGAGGCCTTGAGCCTCAACAAACACAAAAACCGAAAATTGGGAAAAGGGGGGGGGTGGGGGTGGTGGTTGGGTGTGGCGGCCAAGGGGGCGGGGGCGTGTGGTGCCACACAAACTACACACAACAAACAGTCAAAAATGACATCATCCGACACCACGATACAAGGGGCCTAGGTCGTCCAGGGGGGCGCAGCGGAGGGAACAACCACACTATGGGCATGTCAACAGTCTATGACAGGTTCAGTGTGGACATTCGAGGGCATGGAGGATGTCCAATGTGTTACGGTGTAGCTCGGAATCCACAAAACTAGCAGCCTGTTGAATAGCTTGCATGGCCGACTCTCGCCGATTCTGTTCCTCGACTAACGTCCCCTCGTCCGGGTGGAAGCACACGAACATCCGACAAATGTGTCGTCGAAGCTCCCCCACAAGCAATCACAGTTGATGCCCAGGACGATATACGAACACCGTCCATCCCGAAGCCTATTGGAACTCAAGGAAATCCCTTTCCACTTGTTGGCGATAACTTTTTCGACATATCTTTGGTCTTATCAGGGTGGTACTTGGCAGCAATTAACTATATATGCCTCCTCAACTTAGTCCATGACACCTCCTTATTAATGCCCATAAGTATATAAGGGCAGCAGCCATTCAACAACCATCACCTTACCTCAACCTCCTAAGCCTACTTGAAACATTGCTGCATTTGAAGCTCTTTCGATAATGCCTTGTCAACCTCCTCCTTATCAACAACTTCCTAGCGTCTCTAATCCTCTTCCTCCTGCAGAATCTCCGCCTGAACCTATCTAAACAATTCCTCTTCCTACTCTTGCCACCTTTGAGCTTCACAACTCTCAACCTACCACTTAAGGAGCTCCAACTCATCCTAATGTCGCCACCACTCAACCTGCGTCTTGGCATGGATGTCCCTATCTACAAACCCTAGAATCCCTAGAGATTGGCGGACTTGTCTACAAACTAAAACCTCCATGTTGAAAAAGTGAATGGCCGACTTGTCTCAATTTGGTCAAAATCCCACCTTATCAACCACCTAGGCCAACGCCTAATTAATTGCCCCAGCTTGCAGCACTGTAGCCCTAGTCATAATAACTGTCATTGGCATAGTGCACAACAATACACCTACGCCCCACAATGTTCACACCCCAAACCCTCTCCTCCCCAAGATAGGATTTCATCGTATCCATGGTCATAATAAATGAATATGGGGATAGGGGATTCCCTTGTTGCAACCCTCTAGTAGGAAAGAAAAATCCCCAAAGACCTGAATCAAGGTCAAACAAGTAGGCACTAGTGCTTTGTATACTCAAACAAAGATCCACAAAGTGAGGATGGATACTTTTTGCATCATAACATCCTTAAGGGCCTGCCAGCTGACTATATTGTATGCTTTTGCAATGTCAACTTTAATACACATGCCCTGAAATTTAGTGATGTGGATGGAGTGAACCGCTTCTTGTAGCAGAAGAATCTGGTCCCGAATGAACTACCGTTAACAAACCCAGCTTGATTAGCCCCCACCAAAACCAACATCAACAACTAAAGCCGCTTAACCAAGACCTTAGTAAAAACCCAAAGCAGTGTATTACACATCCCAATCGGCCAATAATGAGTAAGCAACATGGGTTTGGAATTCTTGGGCAACAAAACAATCCTAGAGCAATTGATCTCCTTTCGCACCTATCCCCATCTAAACATGAGATTAAAAGCATCAAGTAAATTAGGACCTAGAATTTCCAAAAATTCTTTGAAAAATTCAACAGGTCAACTATCTGACCCCAAAGCACTCCCAATTTTCATCAAACCCAAAGTTGCAGAAAGTTCCATGGTAGAGATGAGAGCAACTAGAGAAACGTTATCTTGCTCATTAAGCACCCAAAAGACCCTAATAGATAGCAAGGAGAATTCTTCCCCTAACCACATAGCATTCCAAAAGGTTTGCATCTCATGAGCAATTTCCTACGACTGGTGAATGTGTTGTCCCCCTACTTAGTGAAGTAATCATCTTACCAACATAGCTAACCTTTGCAGCCGCAAAAAAAGAACCACATGTTCTTGTCCCCATCCTTAAGGCACCAGACTCTCGATCTTGCCCTCCAATAGACTTCCTCCTCATCCACAACAGCATGTAACTCCAGCAACAAACAATGCTCCTCCTCTTCAAGCACCTCCCCCTACTTCTATCTGATCTGCACAACGGCCAATTGAGACTGAAGCCTATGTCAAGTCCCTCTAAAGGGATAATTTTGATGTAGGGGCAAGCCCTTAATTTGCTTTTTACAGGAGTTGAGACCAGATTTTAGAAAATCTCTCAGGTCAAGACAAAATTCAGCATACCTAGCCCAAATATCTTCAATTATCCTGCATAGCCACAGCTTCAACAAGCAAGCCCATCCAAAATGGAAAGGAACCAAGGGTGGCTTCCACAATAGCCAAAGCGAGCACACTAGCGCCTGACGATCAAAGGCCTACCTCACTTTGCAAGTGAGATGCAACTCGTAGTCATAAAAAATTTCCACATGGACCCAAGCCCGATCAATCTGAGACATCACCCTACTAGATCCACTCCTCCTATTACTCCAAGTATAATGACCCCCTTGGAGCTCAAGAACAACCAAATTATGTTGCTATAAAAATTGATGGAACTCCTAACTCCTAAGAGGTGGGACAAAACCAAACCCAATTCCAAAGCTAGACTTCTCCCAAGGGTGAAGCCACTTATTGAAGTCACCAATAAGGACCCATTTCCATTGATCAGGGACCCGTTGAATCACCTACGCCAACTCATGCAACCAATCTTGCCAAAACTAGGGCCCATAGAAATTAGTAACCCATAGGCCCAGCAAAGGAAGGTGCACGGTGAGAGACTCCATAGAGACTCATCCAACACCTGAAACAAGTGTAACAACAAAGTAGCCAAGCCACCTGCACAACCATGGCAATGCACAAAGGAACAGTGCCATCTTTGCCATCGTAGGAGGGAACAATTAGATGCATTCAACTTGGTCTCTTGAAGGCAAACTAGCACACAATTCTCCTCATGCACCAAATCCCTCAAGATATTTCGCTTGTACGAGGTACCTTGGCCCCTGCAATTCCATGACAAGATTTTCATGGTCTATTAGCAAACCGTTTTGTGTAGACCTCCTTAAGGGTTTTCTATGACTCGAGGTCAATCTCCAGCTGAGTTTTCTCCATCTGCATCTTTTGATCCAAGGGCCTGCCCAGCCGTTTAGGTTCATCAACCACCAAAAAACCCACTAGATCATCCTTGAAGAGGTCTTTGGTGGCCGACCCCTGCTGCGTGGACACCCATTCGCCAACTAGGGGAAGCTCATCCATGGCAGCCCGCATCACAATAGAAGTAGCAATACCACCCCCAAGAGAAGCAAGCCCTATACCAGCCAAAGCCTCATCACCCACACAAACTATGCATTCCAATGGTGGGGGAGAAGGAGCTGGGGTTCACAGTTTACCCCCTAC
>MNCI01005468.1:3530-28185 GCA_015680685.1 Gnetum montanum | reverse complement strand
CCCCCCCCCCCCCCCCCCAAAACCACCACCAACCAAGGTGTCCACCCACCGCAACTCATTAGCAACCCCTATCAAAGTGGGTGGGACCAACAACACCCTCCCCTGTTTCCTCGCTAACATCCACCCACCATCCTCCCCACTCCCATTCATCCAACTAACCCCTTCTGGCGAGCCTTAGGATGCACATTGTAATCCTAAGAGCAATGGTTAGTCTTGCCACATTTTGTGCAAGCCTTGGGCTTGGTATCCAAAGCTAGTTGATGCTCCAGCTGCAACACATTCTCATACTCCACCATGAGGAGCTCCTCCCCCATCAACAAGTCCAAAATGACTTCCTTCAACAAATGGTCTAGGGAGAGGGAGCCCCAAATGCAAAACCAGGTGTAGCCCATACATTCCTTTGTCACAATGAATTTATTGAAGGATATAAACTCAGCAAATTGCCCAGCCAAGGTACAAAGGAACTCCTTGGTCCAAAGCTCCCATGGAACCCTAGCCACCCAAACCCACAAAGGAGCACAAGAGAACAAATCCAAATCCTTATGCACCCTTGCATGCCAAGATGTAATGGTAAGGCCCCTTGCCCCAAAAAACCATGAGCCCACCAAAAGGACCTTGTCTTGCTCTTCCTCAAATCAAAAGACAAACAACAACAAGCAACCCACTGAGCATCTCACATGCACCTCCTGTAGGGACCAAGTGGCTATGGCCCATTTGCAAATCAAGTCCAGGGTAGGACACAACCCTGAAGAAACAAAGTGATCGATAAGGCTAGGCTCCATAGTACGCAAGCCCTCCTTTGGAGGGGCACTAACCTTCAACCACATCATAGCCCCATCCCTCACAACACACACACACACAAAGGTGATCCCAAGATCACCACCACTCCACTTCCCTCCCAAGCCCATTTTAAAACCAACTCTCTTCTATTCTATTTGCCTAAAGTCAAAATAGATTACTTACATACATTTAACAAGGATTCATAAATTGGGGTTTTCTATCTGTAAATTCTATGATCTAAAAGGAGGCATATTGAAGTAACAAATTTGTTGTCATTTTTTATCAGTGGTTAACAAAAGTGGTTTGTTCCTTATTAGAGTAGCATACATGATATCTATATACAAGGAAGTGATCCTGTAAAGATTATCATCATATCACCATGGAATTTGATATCCAAACACACTCAACCATTACAATATTACAAGCATTTCATTTTATCATATTTTGATTTGCAAAAGATGTTGCGCTCATGGAACAATAAACGGATGGGGAAAACAAACAGGTCATTCATACGTATTTTCAAGAATGCAACAATTAAGAATTGTTCATTTTTGCTATGGTGTAAAGAAACACAAGTCCATTATTTCCAGTTGGCATCATTGTAATCTTTGTAAGTTTTAAAATCATACTGGATATATGTCTTAGGGTGTATATATAATCAAATTTTTTGGGTTTTACACCCAAAAAAATACCACCCACAAACAAACAAAACACCTTCACAAAAAATAGAAATAAGACTTTTTGCTACTTCTTTATACATGAATGAGCTAAGCACCTTCTTCCATGCATAAAACTTG
Source organism: Gnetum montanum (assembly GCA_015680685.1). NCBI lineage: Eukaryota > Viridiplantae > Streptophyta > Gnetopsida > Gnetales > Gnetaceae > Gnetum > Gnetum montanum. Next base: position 26,608 of record MNCI01005468.1, on the reverse strand, counting down.
ATCACACAAAGTAAACTAAAATCACTAAACACTGATTATCAATACTATCTTATCAACGGTGCAGTTCATGTGCACAAAATATTAGTACTTTATAAAGCTAAAATATGAAAAATGATATTTTCCCTACATATAGGATGCACCTTCTAAACACTACTAGAGGCCATATTCCCTACCTCAAAGTAATCATTATTGGTTTTCTTGCCTGGTCTCAGAAATTCATTGCTTTCCTGGAAAATCAAAATGCTACTCGATATTTTACACTTCTAAGTTGCAATATATGAATTTAACTTTCATAGAAAACTCACTTGTACAATCCTAGGAGTTTTGCCCAGCAAAGCCTTACAGTAATCCATTCCTCTGCCTTCAAAGACCATGCAATATAGAATCCTATTTCAATGACAATAACCAGAGCAGATAGGATTACTACCAGAACCCAGACAAGCTTTTTACTCTTTGAAGTCTGATCTGCAAATTAAGTCCAACAGTAATTAAAATCCATTCAGAATGTAGCAAGAAGGCACTGACAGAAATGAATGTTATGATCTTCTCTATGTTAGTAATCATGAATCTAACATAAGCAAAATTTAAATAACCAAATGCTAAAGGATTGATAATTTTGCATCCCAAGATTTTTGAAAATGTAAATACTTCCAAACAACATGTCTTCAAACATACAACTCAGAAGATTCTAAAAAAAATAGAACCCAAATGAAACCAGCAAGTTCACAAATGCAATTATATCTAAAATAAAAACATATTTTGAAATAGTTGCAAGGAACATAAAAAATAAAGTACTTGAATTTTAGGTGAAAACTGTAGATAGATCCTTGTTTTGGTATGCCAAACCTTGCAAAATGGAAATCGTTTTTGCTTGTGTGTTAGTTTGCATTTTGCAAGAGTCAATAAAGAACAGAAGACGATTAGATCGATATTGAGTCAAGTGGAGAAAATTCCCAAGGGTTAGAAGATGTCTACAAAATATTGGCTAACGAAAGTAGACATCTATCCTCCTAGCAAGATGGCTACTCTGCTAAGTAGACATCTTTCCCGTAAGTGACAGTTAGACAAAAGACATCTACATCAGCACGAAGATGTCTATCCCACACTGTAGATGTCTACATCCAAAAGTAGACATCTTTCCTGAAAGTGGGTAGTTGAACAGTAGATGTCTACTCTCAGAAGTCCTGAAAGTCTGGGTGCATAGTAAGATGTCTAGAGTAGACGTCTTTCACAAATGCCCTACATCCCAAACATAGACATCTTTGACTGCATTACAAGACTCAAATAATAATTGGCTAGGGTTGTAATGGTCATTTTTCAAGAAAGTTCATAAGAAGGTTGGGGTTAGAAGCCCAAGGCAGTTCAAATAATGCAAGCAACGAACATCAAGCTCATTGGGAAACAAAGCCACAAAATGAAACCTCAACTCTATTCTCTGATGTATGTTGTAGCATTCTTTTTCCATGTACCTAACACAAGGAATCTTGGGTGAGTTCACCATTTCCTTGATTTATTTTATATTTCCTTTCTGCCCCAAGGGGTTTTGTGGATATCCTGAGAGAAATCACACTTGTGTGTTGAGGTTGGGCTAAAACCTCAAGCTTGGACCTGCAGGTCTATTGTATTGAAAAATCGTAAAAGTTGTGGTGCCCTTGAAACCACATTTTGAAAGCAACATGTCTAAAGGTGTGCACCATACTACCCTCTTAAGTGTGAACTACGCAAGTTAGGGAACCACATAGATTGTGTGTGTGCATTTGTTTCCACTGAATTTCATGTTTGGCTATTTCTCAGGTGAAACTTATTCCACGCACACCCCCAAACCCAACCACCCCTCTCTAAGTTCTCAATGATCAAAAGCAAGTTTACAAACTGAACGATGAAAAACTAGAATTATTAACAAATATTGTTTCCACAGCTAATCCTGCTTCATGCTATAGCATGCAGGCAACATATTGCATAGCCAGAAAAAAGAAGGAAGCACCCATTGTTCAAGATATTCTACACTCTTGAATAAAAATAAAATGTTTTTTTAAGTTTTATGGTTTTACTTCGCTATTTTCAACTGCTGCAGAGCCTACATCTCTTCATCTAACATTGACACAGCCAACTCAACCTGTAATTGTTTTGTCAGTTTGCATTGTTTCCTTGATGCAACTATACATTGTTCTTTCACTGTCTCAGAGTTCTGAGAATTGTTTCTTTGACATTGTTAATTTTGAACAACTCTTGTTTATGCATTTACATTAACAACAGTAATTTGTATACATATCAGTCACACTGCCCACAATTACCAGACTACATCTAAAAATAATACAGATAACTAACTTTTCTTAGGAAAAAGGTTCAGAAATGTATTAATAATAAAGTTTGTAAAGATGGGACCAAGTCCCATCAGACGCATGTTACAGAATTGGGGGTCACAAGGCCCAAAGAGACATTAACTATAACCACATAGATCTTGAAAACAAGAATAGGGCTCTTCCATAACTTCCACACACAACTCTGCCAAGAATTGAAGGTGGAGCAACAGCAGGAGGAGCTCAATCAGCAGACACTGGAACAGGCGGAGGAAATTCAAAGGGAAAATGAGCACAGGGAGAACAAAGTGTTCCAACAGCAACTTGATCGGGCACATGAACAGAACACGATCACCTAGCTACAAGAGGAGAAATGCCCCTATGTCAGGATGCAAATCAATCGTAACTCCTCCTCGCAGGAACTCAGATGGCACATCCAGCTTGCATCAGCGAAACTCCATCCAGATGGTAGGGGCAGTGCAGTAGCTAGGGTGCATAAGGATGAGGCCTTTAAGATTTTTCAGCAAGCAGCCACCTTTGTGGATATGGAGGAGCATTGTGCTCTAGTGGACATTCTCCACTTGCAAATATCAACCTAACTGCAAGTGCATGCACCTACCTAGGCATTTTTGAGGAGTGGGGTGTGTCAGTTTTGTTGTTGTTATGTTTGTTTTCCTTTGTCTGTTTCAGGTCTGCCCTGCTTGGATGGTTGGGCATGTGTTTCAGGTTTTTCTTGTCGCCTTTGGTCATGTATAGAAGGGGCCTGGGGACGTGTGTTTGTTTTTGGTGTGTGTGGCCGTGAGAGAATGTTTACTGCTGGGTAGATGGAGAAAAGGTTTGGGGGCTGACAGCCACCCCAATTTTTGGGTTTTAGACAGTTACCTTGGGGTTTTCTCTCCCCTAGTTTTCTTGTAAATATGCTGCAATTATTTTAATATACTCCTGAAATTTTCTCAAAAAACTTCCACACACAACTTTAATTAAAACAAAAAAATGAAAACCATTCCTCACATAAAACCAGTAACATAAAAGACAATGTTACAACTTGGGATGACTACTTTATGCTATATTTCTATAAGTTATGTTGTCATGTCTGTGTTTTGTACATTGTGGCATTCCTATGATTAAACATTAATGTCCTTGTTTTGCCTAATAGTGTTAGTGCTATAATTGACAAGTTAAGTTTTCAATGTTTTATTTAATGATCAAGGTAAGTTTAACTGCTAATGTTTTGTTTAGCTGGTAATAGGATTGGTTCCTTTAATTGTTAGGGCTATTTTTCCTATGTCTAAATTGTTAATGTTATATTGATACATTTTTTAATTATCATATATTAGTAGGAAATGAAGCAACGAATACATCAATAAATTTTAATATTAAAAAGTTAGGTTCTAAGGAGATTTAAAAAAAAAAAACAAATCAAAAGGACATCTCGGCATCTATAGTGGCCAAGTCACCAAAAAAGATGATTCCACTTAGAAAAGAATAAAGTAAGTATAATATAAACCTCCATCAACACCAAATACAAACTACCATCCACATTCCTCTTCTAACATTAAAACTGAACAACATTGTTTTAGTTAAAATTTCTTTGACCGAGATCCAGCAACAACTGGATCAGGCCCATGAGAAAAGAACCAAAGATTGGTTGGACCAGGGGCAATGCCCCTACGTGATTATGAACATTGGGCGCTCACTTTCTTGGCATGACCTACGGTGCCACAACAAACACCATGGGAAAAATTTGCATCCAAACTACATGAACATGGAGGAGGAACAAAGAAGGAAGGCTGAGCAATTCAAGTCTTTTCAAGAGGTGGCACACTTGTGGACTCCAAGCACCATAGACATATGTTGGACATTATCCATGAGGAGGTGAGGCCTTACTGTGAGTGCTCGAGGCTCCCCACTTGTCCTTGGAGGTCCAGTCTCTAGAGGCAGGGCCCCTTGCTATGTTTTGGTTCTGGGCCGGTTGTTTTGGTGTTATTCTATGTGGTTCCCTTTTGTTAGGTGTGATTCAGGTCAGTTTTTGTGTGCTCCTTTGTATTGCCATATGGCTGGTTTTGTTGGGATGGTCTCCATCCAGTTTTGTCTGTGTGAGTGATTGGCGGAACTTGGCAGGTTTGGGGCTTTCTGGCCTTTGTACAGCTGCTTTTGTTAATATAACACCTGATCTTTTTTGGAAAAAAAAATATTCTTTGAAACTTTGCAGCATCCCTCTATAAAGCCAATGAAGCAACCCACACTAACATTAAGGTCTACAACCTTTGTTGAAAAACCCTAAAATTACATTCCTACCACATCACAAACCAAATAAACCATGGAAGTTTAGTTCATGCCTTAACTTATTGTCCCCTATAATCATGATTTTGCCATGACAACAAAAAATCAGTAATACATAAGGAACCCCCTCTAAAAGATGAGGTGTGTGTGTGAGAGAGGAGAAGGAACCCCATCTAGAAAAGAATATGTTCACTAGTGACAGATTTGCCTGATCAAGACATTGTTCAACATAAAGAAATTTGAAAGTTCATTGCCACATATTAGCTTTGCTTTCTATTGTAATTTGGAATGAGTTAGACTATGTTGTGAACCTTGGCATTACACCGTTTAAAACGTGGTTTCCTTATGTATTCTGCATTTATGTAGGTAATATTAATGCTTATATATTAGATACATATGTTTTTATTGCAACAAAATCATAGAAAGGTTGCTATCTCTATTATTGTGCAGGTAAGTATTTCTGTTGTTGCACAGGTTACTATTTCTCTTCTTACACACCACCTTGTTTCTACTCTTGCTAAAGCTACCATTTCTATTCCTGCACAGGGTATTGCTTATTAGCTGGTACAAATTGTTGTTCCTTTGCCAGGCATAGGTTGTGGAGTTGTTGATAATGTTTAGGTTGTTATTGATAACATTTTTCCTAACAAGTTCTTTGATATGTGAATTGAAATATATAATTTCGTTAGCATTCCAATGAAAACTTGGGATGTGACCAACAAGAAGATCAAAATCCAAAACTTTGACTAGCGTAGATTCCAAATGAATTTATTATCTCTATGAGGTTCCCGTACCTTATAGCAACTAGGAAAGCAGGTATTCTGAATTAATAGAAGACTCATGCAACTTTCCTTATTTCCCACCACCTCCATAACATTATTTACTAATTTGCAGCATTTCGCATATCCTCCCTAATTTAAGTGTAAGGTGAACAAGAGTTTCCAATCAACCTATGTGACAATGTTGTTTGACCAGCCAAAGCACCACCTTTGGAACATTCTTTCTCTGGTGGAACCAGTGTCCTGGATTTGTTTTATCTTTGACTACGCTCCTCCTGCTTCCTCTTCGCTTGAGTAGCATCTTATTCTTTGGCCTAATATCCCAAATCTAGCGATGACAACAAAGCTGACTCTGCCTAGGGGCACACTTGCACACAGGTGCGAGGTCATCCAATATGCAAATGCATACCAAATACGTCCAAGATGCACTAGCAATAACATCAATAAATGCATCAGGAAAGCAGTTCCCAGCCACATTCTAAAGGCCCATCCATCACTATGATGGTTGGCCTCCCTCTCAACATTCGGGCCAACAAATTTGCCAAACTGCGAGCAGTGTTCTGATTCATTATGAACAAAGCACAGATTAGAGGTAGCAAGCATGTTACAAGGGTCTAACAGCAACAATGCTTGGGAGCTCTGTCTTGTTTACATCACGGAGGAAGAGCTTAGAACAGTCATAACTAAAGCTTCCTGTATTGAAGGTTTTGCAGCTATGCAACTCAAACCAAGCAAACTAGACGCCATATGTTACTGCATTGGCTATTAGTTTCCTATTCTACATGCTTTTCATTGCCTGAAACAAAAGCGTTGTGGGAAATTTCCTATGGGATTTCACTAAGTTTTGTGGTAAGAGTCTTGACATCAAAACCCAAGGTCAAAGGTTTGCCACAACCCATGGTTCGAGACCACAACCAAGCCGCCACTCATGGTCATCAAAATCAACGCATCAAGAGCTAAAATTTCAGAGACAAGCAGAGGAAAAGGGACCTTATTCCATTGTGCAGCACTAACACCCACCTCCCCCATTTACAGCGTGCACACTCTCTGTAACAATGCATCCCTACACCATCAATCTAAATTCTACAACATGGCAGCAAACTTCATGTCTCCATTGAACCCTTGTCCTAACCCTGATAATCTTCGCATTCTAAAACTTGTCTAGGGATGCATCTCTACATTCCCACATCCCCAATTCTAGGCAATGCTTACCACTAACCCAAAGGAAGAGAAAAGGCTCAATAACTATGACAAAGAATTGGAAAGAATTGATTACCAGAAAACATTTTCACCAACTAGAAGGATGCTAATGAGTAGAATAATGTTGCTTGTGGCAACTACGTTTAGATGAAACTTCATTAAGTTGTGAAATCCATGTTTCTACATCGAGCTTGACAAAAGAAATTATTTGTGAAGCAATGCGAATGATACAAAGAACCAAACAATCAAGTTTGAAGATTAAAGGAATTGCTCAATGGTCTTAAAAAAGCACCAAGAACCTACCACCAAAATTTGAATTCCTTCGTAATAAAAGAAAGATGCAAAAGTATAACGACAAAAACTTACGGATATGCCAAGAAGATTGGAAGGTTATGGTCATACTACTTTGACCTAGAATTCATTTTCTTACAAAGGGTCTTCGTGCATCTCAACACAAAGGATGGCTTTGTCCAGGCAAAATAAGAAATAATGCAATAAATGTTATTTGTTAACTCTATTCATTTCTGTTTACCAGATTTAACGTTGCCCTATTCTACTGGGGTTTCCATGCAGGAAGAAGAGAAAAAACAAATAAATTATTGAAATAAACCAGCGAGTTTGTAAAATAATATTCTTACCTCTTTGAGAGACATCATACTGCACAGCTAGAAAAGCAATCAAAAAGAAAAATGATATCAAACTCCAGTCCAGCAATGCGACTGCACAGGCCAGAGAGGAAATAAAATTAGTTAAAATATAACACTAAAAATCATGGGGAAAGAATTGGTGTATATTTTATTGCATGTATAACCCAACATATTATTAAATTTAGCAAAATTGGACATTAAAATGATAATTGTTGCATGTCTTGGTTGAATTATCACATCCTTGAATGAACAAAATACAAATAGAAGACATATGCTCAGTATTCTTTATATTTCAAATTGAATTTTCATTGAGCTCTACAAAAGTATGTTTATTTGAAAATTTGATGAGTGTCTCAAGTTTGACAACAGTCATAATAGAATAATTTAATAGCTTCCATGTATTTATATATGTTGATTATAGGTCAAAATACACGTTAGTGTTTATGGTTGAAATTCTTTTTTATGGTTGGTTACTTACAGAATAAGAATCTAAAATTAATTTTGAAATGTCAAGAGTGGGAGAGGGAGCGCACATGGGCACAAGAGCATGAACAGGCGGCAGCACGGACGCAGGGGTGGACATAGGCGAGGGTACGGACGTGGGCCACAGGGCTGGAGTCAGAGGGAAAGTGGGATTGGGAGTGGGCACACGTATGGGACCAGGAGTGGGCACTAGTACGCAGGGAGGTTCTGGACACAATGAGATGTCACACACTATAGACAAAGGGGGGCTAGTGCCAGACAAGCAGATCCCAACACATGTGCAGGATGCAAGGACCGGGGCTTTTGAGGCCTGCTCCTGCAAAGGGGCCACTATGTGTCTTAAGGTTGGCTGCCCTCCCAAGGGCACATTGCAGAAGTTTGTGTCTGAAGGGGCACGGCCTAGGATGGACCTTACCTGGAGATGGGTTAAAGCTGCTTGGGGACTGGACAATGTCAACGTGCAGAGTCTGATGAGGGATCGGCTACTCTTCAATTTCCAAACAGCAAAGGAGCGAGAAAGGGTCCTCGTGGGGGGAGTCATGGTTCTATGGGGCCAAGGGACTAGCCCTTGCTCCCTAGCATCCTGAGGCACACCGAGACATGGGGCTATTCGAGCATGCTCCGATTTGGGTGAGGCTCCATGACTTGCCATTGGAATACTAGTCTCCTAAATTCCTAAAATCGTTGGCCAAACTATTTGGCGAATTTATCAAGTTTGACGCCTTCATAGCATCCATGGACCGGATGGGATATGCATGTTTCTACATGTGGCAATCCTTAAGGTCAGAGCACAAGATCAACGAGATCATCTTAAACACTGAAACAAGAGAGGAGAAGGTCCATGTGCAATTTGAGAACATGCCAACAACACCAAAAGAGGTAGCTGGCAAAGGACATTCGAAGGTGGACTGCAAGGTCACACAACTGGAGTCTCAGCAGGGCTGGAATTTGGTAGGCCGAAAGGGCCATACCATGAAGAAAGGGCCTTCAGTGCTTGGGGGTGGTGGTTCTGTGGCTGCACATTAGAGACAAAGGAGTGGGCCAGCTAGGGATGAGGTCCTACTCCCACATGATAAAGAAAGGGGTGCAAGGTGCTGNTTTCTGAACTCGCGATCGATAGCCTTTGAAACTGTATTTATCTTTGGTTGCAATGTTCTTGATGTGCTACTTAAGTGATCGTAGCCCTCTCTTTAGGAATTCCCTGCGTTCTTGTGCACTAGTGTATATTTGCCATGTATTGTGCACTAGATTTCTTAGCCATGGTTTGTTTAGCTAGGTTCGTTCAAACCAAAATGGCTGGGGAGCTTTATCCACCATGGTTTGGAACCTACAAATGATAGACCTATGATTCGAGGCTTTTCTTTCTTGGCTTTCAGCCTAGATATCAAATTTCGTCATGAGATTGGAACTGACCCACACCCTGTCAAGCCTTGAATGGACCTGGTCTACCCCCTATTTGTTGTTGCTCCATGTGTATTTGCATCTTGTGATTTCCAGATCAACTAGGTCGTATTCATGTATGAATGCTATGCAATCCATGGCTCTCGGAGGGTCTGAGTAGTCTCCCCCAGACTTTTCCTAGCAAAACATCCTTTGGTTGTTAGGGTCGCCATGCATTTGAACTCTTGAATGCGAGCCTTCTAACTCTGTGCTCCTTAAATGTTGGTGACCTAGATACCCGTTTGCATTTGCGGTATGTGCACCGTAAGGCTCCAGTCAGATGCATCCACCAACTCAACAATGTCCTTGGTTAGGACTGCTAGTCCTCTCGCTCTCCCTCTACTAGGCATCTTTTGTAGGTGCTAGCCTTCCCATTGTAACAGTTGCCTCTTTGAAGNCAGACCCTCCGAGAGCCATGGATTGCATAGCATTCATACATGAATACGACCTAGTTGATCTGGAAATCACAAGATGCAAATACACATGGAGCAACAACAAATAGGGGGTAGACCAGGTCCATTCAAGGCTTGACAGGGTGTGGGTCAGTTCCAATCTCATGACGAAATTTGATATCTAGGCTGAAAGCCAAGAAAGAAAAGCCTCGAATCATAGGTCTATCATTTGTAGGTTCCAAACCATGGTGGATAAAGCTCCCCAGCCATTTTGGTTTGAACGAACCTAGCTAAACAAACCATGGCTAAGAAATCTAGTGCACAATACATGGCAAATATACACTAGTGCACAAGAACGCAAGGAATTCCTAAAGAGAGGGCTACGATCACTTAAGTAGCACATCAAGAACATTGCAACCAAAGATAAATACAGTTTCAAAGGCTATCGATCGCGAGTTCAGAATCAGCTATGGGAAATACAGTGGCAACAAGAGGAGGGGGCAGACCTTGGCCAAGAAGAAGAACAAGCACTCCTCACAGAGCTTCAAGAATTAGACAAGGAAGAAGCCTACTAGAAACAGAGATCGCAGGTAACATCGTTAAGGGAGGGATATAGGCACACCAAATTTTTCTTCATCGCTACAAAAGCACACCAGCCACCAAGCGCAAGCTACAATACCTGCTGCAAAGTATGGATGCTAGAGGGTGGCCAAACACAGGGCAAGGGTTGGTTTAGCTATAGACATACTAGGAAGAGATATGGAGACGGAGGAGTACTGAGCCCATCTCAATTCTGGTGCCATGCATCTTAACTCCTGTCAAGAACCAAAAACTGCTCAGGCCATTTTCAAGGGCAAAGCTTCATACAGCCAAGCAAGCAATGCCAACAAACAAAGCCCCAAGCCGGATGGATGGCCCATCGAATTTTTTAGGGAACTTGAGGAGCTCTTGGGAGCGACCTGCTGGACACGTTCAATAGCATGCTCACCTAGCAACAAGTGAGAAAAGAGATTAACTACTTCCAGGTGGTCCTCCTATCGAAAGTCCCAAACCCTCGAAAGTCCCAAACCCAACATCACCAGGGCACTTTAAACCCATTGGAGTATGCAACACACTCCTTCGAATCTTTTTGCATATGCTGGTTAACCACATGGCCCCCCTCATGACAAGGTTAGTCAACGAACATCAAGCTAGGTTTGTCAAGGGCCGATCCCGCAGGACCAAGTCCTACTGCTGCAGGAGAGTCTGCATTCTCTTCGAACAGCTCAATTTCCCGAGCTGTGTCTCAAGCTTGATATAACTAAGGCATACAACTTGGTTAGTTGGGTTGTGCTCCAAACTGTCATGCTTAAGAAGGGATTCAATGCCAAATTTGTCAATTTGTGCATCCAAAACCAACAGGACAACAGATACTCCTTGGACATTGATGGGCGGTTGTGGGGCTTCAATGGCACAGGGAGAGGCCTGCAACAGGGAGATCCATTATCACCGTTGTTATTCCTTTTGGTCGTGGATCTTCTCAAGTCCTACTACATGGCGAAAGGGGTGCAAGGGCTGGACATTAACGGGGTGCATTGCTTGGCTGCCCACTATGTTGACAATGCGTTGGTGGTTACTCGGGCTGCAATGCCACAAGCTGAGGCCTTGTTGAGGGTCTTGGACCGGCTGCAGAGGGAGGTGGGCCTCACAAGTAACTCTGAAAAATCTGCCATACACATGGTGCACACCATGAAATTGGTGGAAGCAAAAATTATTCAGACACTGGGCATTTTGCTAGGATGTGCAGAGGACAAGTATCTAGGCATGCCCATTTTTCACTAGTAGCAGAAGAAGGCTTGGCGAGGGTTGCTGGAATAATTCCAGACAAAGACTTCTCACTGGACCAACCGCTTCCTGTTGCACAAGGGGAAGATGATTTTTGCATCTACTGTATTAATGGCCATGGCCCAGTTCATTGCCTCCATGGCCAAGCCGTCAATGGGAGTAATACAGAAAGTTGACGACATCATCCAAGATTTTGTGTGGTCGGGGGGAAAAGGGGGCAGAAGAATGCACTTGGTATCATGGGACATCACAGCTCGACCTCAATCGGCGGGTGGGATCAGCCTCTTAAAGTTCAATGATGAGATCACACTAGGGCTGAAACAGCTTCTCCGTAGATTCTCAAACCAAAACAGAAATTAGGCGCTGTGGGTGCAACTACTTAGAAGAAAGTATCGCTGTTGGGAGGCAAGCGCAGGCAATTCTCACCTATGGCAAAACCTATGTCAACATGTTCACAAGATAGAACCACTAGGTTTGATGGATCAACACCCGCAAGAAACTATTAAACATCGATACCCCACTGTCCCTACCTAAGGGAAACTTTGGAAGGGCCACCTTCCAGAGAAAGTCAAGGCTTTCAGGTAGTCAATTATGCACCATGCACTCCCTATACACGCCACATTATGGGAACATGCATTGGAGGTGGAGCCCACTTGTCCCTTGTGTCTTAAAGACACAGAAATGATGCAACACCTCATACATAAATGCCCCTTCACTACGGTTGTTTGGCATGCTATTCATCTTCCATCGTTTGCCTACCATGGGGACTCTCCCACTTTGGCTACTTTGTGGATGCTATGGAAGCACCGAAATTCGTGGATATTCATGGGCACAAAGCTGCCGCCACCAAGGACAATGGCCAGGGAAATTCAGAGGTTCTGGAACAAGGCTTCCGAAGCTATGGGGCAATGACTCCTTTTTGAGCCCTCATTCACCAAATTCATGCAACACGCAGAGTTATGGCCTCTGGTAGAGCAAATGGGCTAGGATGACATGTTACAACATATGGAAGGGGAATAGGGATTGCCCATAGTGCAGTTTTATGACAATTGGTAGGGCAATGAAACTAAATTGCACGGCAGACAAATCACAATCTTGATGCCTATGCTGGCAGACGCCTTATGTATCAAGGCTAAGGGGGTGGTAATTGTGCCGGTTGTACATGTGCAATCGAACACTGCTAGATTCTTCCAGGGGGACATCCCCAGGGTGGCCAATGGGCACATTCAAAGATTGGCATTACAGGGGGTGTGGAGGGAAGTTGCCATCTTGGTTGAATGGTACTTCATCCAATCTGGATATCCCCACAAACTGGTGGGAGTCCACTTCACGCTTCTGAAGCACATGAGACATGGGATGCCCATTAACATTCCTCAATTTTTCTAGGACTCTTTGCGGCGCCAGCAACCTAGGAGGCACCCAAGGGTGATCATGGTGCTCTATCATACGAGAATGTTGATTCCGTCACTGCAACCAATGCTTGTTTACTCCAGACAGCATGGCAAGAATCAAGAGACCAAGATGGGGTCCCAGGGGAGTGAACATGTGGCGAGGACTACGGCAACATGCACGAAAGAGACACAAGACCATAAGCTCGATACAGAGGGGAGGCACATGCAGCAAGGGGCTGGATGTGACACCACTGCGGAATGCAGCAGAGCGGTAGAACAAGCAAGGTAGGAAGAAAGGGAGTGGTGGCATAAGCAATGGGCAAACATGCAACGAGAGGTGCACAAGCGACCACACGAATGCAAATACAAACACTAAGATGGATGGCAAGCATCATTTTGGAACACATGACTAGCCTTGCACAACTCATTCAAGAAAACTGGCAACAATTGGCACTTAGTACCAGCACTTCCAAAGCTAGAATTGAGGTGGACAGCAGCCCTCGATTACAGACCAAAAAGGAGAATAGGGGATTAACGCAGGGGCAGAATCCATAAAACAAACAGAAGAAGAAGGATAGGGTGATGTGAGCAATGTAAGCCAAGGACACGAGGACGACTTGGTGGGCGGGGACATGGGGAAAGGGGATTTGTAAACAAAGTGTGGGTGTGGGCTAGGCTTGCCCATGGGAGGGGGCACATTTAGAAAATCGAGCAGAGCAGGGTTTTGCAGCAACGCAGTCCGTCAGGCATGGGGTGGCCCTAACCCAAGCTACTCATGTACAGCTTCTTTTTGGAATTAATAACACTAAAATTTATTCCAAAAAAATTTCTTTTTACGGTTGAAATTCTTCAAAACAACTTATGGTTAACTGGAAAAATGCTACTTACTGTATTTTAAAAGCATGTCAAACGAAACAAGAAGCCACATTCTGAATGAATTTTTCTTGTAAAGATATTATGCTACTGTCTATTAAATATCACCATTAATAGGCAACAAAGTGTTATTATTAAGTAGTAAAAGTCATGAATATTAAACTCATGAATCACAAAGTTTAGAGTACGGTTCATTCCCTAGAAATTTATAATTACAATTTTTAATATTATGGACAATTATCATATTAACTCAGCCATTGCAGGTCCTGAACCTGAATTTGAAATGAAGGGGTCAGCATTAGGTTGGTAATTAGTTGTAAAACCATGCCAAATTCTATGGATGACCTCTCTTTTAGATTTCACAGAGGCTAGGGCATACCTAAATGTGACATGCAATAGTTGCAGGGCAGCTACAAAAAATGAACAAAGATTGGCAAGGGCATCCTCCAAAAACATCATGTAACATTGGTGCCATATCTTCTAGAAAGTGGATAAAGACTCTCACATCAAGGACAAGAACAGGTAAAAAACCAAGTCCAATGGCAACTTGAAATATTGCACTCTTACTACATAATTAAAATTATGGACATGATGAGAAAGATAAAAAATCAGCATTGCCTGTAACTAGAGTTAGAATAACATGTGAAATAACTTCTAAATTTCCATTCACAGTAAATCTCCATCAAGGGTCTGCGCTTAGGCTATAGTTATTTGCCATTGTTATGGATGAGCTAAAGAAATACAGGATAAAATCCCATGATGTATGATATTTGCTAATAATATTGCACTAACAGACACATCTTGTGCAAATATTGCTTTTAAAATGATAGAGACAAACATTATTGTCAAAAGGCTTAAAACTTAGTATAAGTAAAACAAACTACATGGACTGTAATTATACTGAAAGTATGAACAGTGATGAAATAGAAGTAACAATTTAAGGCCAAGAAGACACTCAATGTAAATAGTCTACTACATAGGATGAATTCTCTAAGCAAATAGTGAAATTATTAAGAATACAAGAAATAGGACTCAGACAAGATGGCCAAAATGGACACAAGCTAGTGGTGTACTATATAATTAAAGGATCCCAATAAAACTAACAAAAAAAATCTACAAGACAGTAATCAAGTATATTAATAATAAATCAATGTGACAGAAACACAAATGCTCAAATGAATGCTAAATGGTATAGGACAAGACAAATTTCATAATACAAATATTAAACGAAAACTTAGAGTGATATCTCTCATAAATAAACTACACAAACAACATCTTAGATAGTTTGGCCATGTTAAAAGAAGATTAGATAATAAAACTCTTGGAAATAGTTACCACATCTGAATTCTAGGAAACCCACCAAAAGGAAGACCGAAAAAGATATGGGAACTGTTACAAAAAATATAAAAAATTTACTAATAGTTAATAAGACCTTATCGGATTTTTTGGATGGACTTATGCAATAGATACCATAGCATAAAGGTATTATTAGTGGAGGAGATTTTAATGGACATGTGGAATCAACTACAACAAGTTACAAGAGAGTACATCAAGGGCACTACATAGGAAAAAGAAATGAGATGCCAAAGTCTATTCTTGAGTTTGCGTTGGCCTATGATCTTGCAATAGCTAATACCTATATCAAGAAAAGGGTTGAACACTTGGTAACTTTTAAGAGCGGAAGCAACTAAATCCAAATAGATTATATTTTGGTGAGAGAGAGATTGGAGAACATGTAAGAATTGCAAAGCCATTCCAATAGAAGCTCTTACAACCCAACATAGACTTATGGTGATGGATTAGACTTTCAAACTTTAAGAAGAGGGTGCCTTGCATAAAATGGTAGAATCTAAAGGAAGAAAAGGTATCACTTTTTAAAGATAGATGGCTCACAAAATGACATTGGGATTTAAACTTCAATGTGAATGATAATTGGAGTTAGATGAGAAGTTGTATCAAGAAAATAGAAAAGGACATCCTTAGAATTTTAAAAAGGAAATAAGTATACACAAAAGGAAACATGTTGGTGGAGCAATAAAGTGCAATGAAAAAGTCAAAATAAAAAGAAATGTTTCAATAAGTGGCAACAAGGTAGGAGATAGAATGACTTTGAAAGATACAAGATAGCGAAGTATGTGGCAAAGAAGACTTAGAACAATCTAGAAACTAAGGAGGGTAAGAAGTCCATTTACAAGCTAACCAAGACTCAAAACAAGAGGTGCAAAGACTTTCACCATATTAGATGCCTCAAGTCTAATGATAGAGGGGATCTATCTTCAAGGGCTTCTTAATGAAGAATTCCCCATAGATGAAGTTGAAGATATGGAATTGAACATAACAATCATAAACCTTTTTTTTCTTTCAAGCAAATAAAGCTATTATGAAGAAGAAGAATAGTCAAGTGGTGGGACTAGATGGTATCCCTATAAAAGTATGGAAATCTTTGAAAGATATAAGGATTTCTTGGTTCATAATTTTATTCAACAAGATGAAAGAGAAGTGGAAAATGTCAGATCATTAGAGTGAAGCACTATAGTACCCCATCTACAAGAACAAGAGAGACATCCAAAATTGTGGGAACTATAAAGAGTCACACCACAATGCTATGAGAAAGGATTACAGAACAATGCTTGAGGCAACAATCAACTATTTCTGAGAATTGGTTCAGCTTTATGCCTAGAAGATCAACTAAGTTATCTTCTTACTATGATAGTTAATAGAGAAATGTAAGTGGAAGAGGAGGAATCTACAAATGATTTTCATTGATTTAGAGAAAGCTTATGATAAAGTTCCCCGAGATACTATTTGGTAGGCATTAAAGAAAAAGGATATTCCTATTGGGTACATATAGTCTATTCAAAACATCTAGGATAGAGCAACAACTCAAGTTTGCACTATCTGTGAAGAAACTTCAAACTTTCCAATGAAGGTAGGGTTACACCAAGGATCTTCTGTAAGCCCTTATTTGTTTGCCATTATAATAGATAACCTAACTAACAATAGTGAAGATAATATCTATGGTATATGTTCCTTGTTGATGACATTATTTTGATAAATGAATCTAAGGAAGTCCTTGCTGCAAAAATGGAAACTTGAGGAAACACCCTAGAATTAAAGTGGTTGAGGATTAGTATAAGTAAACCGGAATACATAAGAGTGTAGTTTTAGTGGAAAAGCAAGTAATGAAAATACAAATATTAAAATCCAAACCAAGAACTTTCTCAATGTACACAAGTCACATACTTAGGGTCTTTTGTTCAACTAGATGGTGAAATTAACAATGAAGTGACAAACAAAATTGAAGCAAAATGGAAAACATGGCAGAAAGCTAGTGGTGTGCTTTATGATAAAAGAATCCATGCTAGGTTGGTAAGTGCTACAAAACTACTATCAAACCTACAATGCTATATGGTGCAGAATGTTAGTCTATCAAAAAGCATCAGGCTCAATGCATGCATATGATAGAGATGTGTATGCTAAGCTGGATGTTGAATGTGACTAGGAAAGATCAAATCAAATCCTCTCTTATTAGCAGAAATTTAGAAGTAGCAAAAATTTAGAAGTAGCACCAATAGATGAAAAGATTAAGGAAGGTTGTATTCGTTAGTTTGGTAATGTAATCAAGAGACTAGAAAACACTCCTATTAGAAGAGGCCACTTTATTAAAGTTGAGGGGAACCAACAAAGTGATAGGTGGCTCCAGTGGTTCGCTCATTGACTTGTTAGACAAGCGGTTGCCTATTCAAATTACTTGAGTCATCATTATATTCCTCTATAATTCTTCTAAAGTATCATGTTGGCTATGTATCTTGGGGTGTACTTATACTCATTCCTTCAGGTTCCAATACATCCCCCTCCCCCCAACAAAGAGGTACACCAAAGCATACTTGGTTTGCTTGTATAAAGAAAGACATCTGAGATTTGGGTATTAATGCTTATATTGCTCTTAATAGAAGCAAATGGCATAAAAGAACTCATATTGTCAACCTCATGTAGTTGGGATAAGGATAGGATGACAATGTTTAAAAAATTATAAATAGATCAAACTTTAATTTTTTATAGAGGTAAACGGCAAAAGCAAATTCATGTAGCCAACCCATCTTGTTAAGACAAGCCTAAGATGATGGTCGTCGTTGTCGTGGTGAAAAAACATCATATTTTGGTTGTCATCGACTTAGAGATCTTATGGTGCATGACTTGTTAGAAGATAATTAAAGATTTGCATAATTAATAATTGAAGTAGTTGTTCCAATATCTATTTAAAATGTTATCCAACATTGTTTTATTGAACTTGGATTTTTCGCACTACTATTTTTAGTCAAATGCAATCAACATAATCTTGTAGTTTTTATCCATCAATATTTTAAAACTTTCTATTATATACTTTCCATTTTATTTCAATACCATGCATTCCCTTTTTAACTATTTATAAAGCCTCACTCTAAATGCGAGGAGAGAGTTTGCCATTGAATTTATAGCTACCATTTTAATGTAAGCTTCAACAAAAGCTCCTTAAATAAAAACCTTCATGTACTAGTATTGCTTTTGGAGCTAGGGACTGTTTGCAATATGTAAGCAAAGCATTTTCAACAAAGACAAAAAGAAGGGAAGAGAAAATGAGAGAAGCAATCCCAACATTCCCATCTGTGCTTCAATTAAGGAGCTTAAGTTTCCTATTTTAAAATTTCTGGAATATTGCTGTTCAAAGAGCAAGAAAGCCTGGGAAAAGAAGATTTTACTTGTGTCTCATTAAAGTCTCTTTTCAAGTTCAAGTTGTAACTAATGCTCCTTGAAAATTTCAATACAAAATAACCTGCCCATTTAAAAACTTGTACATGCACACACCTCATTGCATTACTTGATCAACATTTGCTTGAAACCACAATTTAATAAATTTATATACCATTTTTATCATATTTTCCAACATCATAATTTATGAAATTGTAACCACATTTATTAAACACTTAAACAAATATTGGATGTGTCAGACAACATTATCACTGTGAAATACCAATCTTAGAAAGCTCTCGTGCAAGATAACATATGAGATAGGGGAACAAGAAACAAGATTAGACAACCATCAAAAGACATGTTTGCACCCAACAAAAACATTGGTTCAAGAGATTAATAAGTCAGTCCCACATAAGGATGACGTGTAGATAAGGATAAATGATGGAGGAGGATATCTAATGAGATACAAAAATATGTAAAGGAGAAAAAGACCAGAGTTGAATATGACAAAGTAAATGAAAGATCTGTAATCCACATAAGGTGTATACAGATAAAGGTAATCAGTGGATACATTGCGGGTAAGGAAGAATACCAAGTAATCTGAAGTAAAACAAGAACAGTACAAATTTATCCATGGTGAGACAGCTTAACTAAAAGTCATTAGTAACAGGCAAAGGATGAGGAAGAACATCTGTTTGGAAGAGCCAAAAGATGTAAACAATAAGATAGAATATTGTGGTCCATATACAACCAAATGCTCCCTCCAACAAAGAGTTATACTGGAACTACATTAGCTCAACTAAAGTAGTTGAAGGAGAGACGAAATTGCAAAGGAGTAGAAGTTGAACCATCCAACCTGAAGAATTCTGATGAAGAAATCTCAAAGAGGAGAATTGAAATAAGCACTAGGAGTCATCCGTACATAAGATGAAAGAGACCAGGTATGTTGAAAACAGTACCCATATATGGATATTACAAAGAAAGCTCAGTAGAGTATTTTACATAGAAGTAATGAGTTGAAGCAAGAGAATGTAATCCAAAACATAAAAAGATAAAGAATTTTGCATAAGTCATCCTGGTGGGGATAAGCTGACATATATGACTTAGTCCTCAGTAACTTTCTATGTGCTGCAGCACCTGTTCAAGTTTTGCCATTATTATAGAAGTCACGGGTTTGTGCAGATTTTCCTGAGTTTCAGCAATGCTTGATGGGTTTGTAGTATTTTGAGTATTATCAATTTCCCCAATTAGACTTGTTTTCTTGAAAAGTTACAATTTTTAGGATGTTTAGTTAAGCTTGACTTAGACTGCCTCTGAGTCCAATAACAATGGTTTTAACACATTATCCAAAATCAGTTTTTGTTAAGGATAGCAAAGGTACTACTGTTGTATTTTGTTCAATTAATTGATGCCCATAAATATTCAATTAACAATAATAGTAAGGTGTTTGTTTCTCAAGTCACTTGGAGTGATGGTAAGGTGTTGGTTTCTCAAGTTGAAGACCTAGGTTTGTGCATGGACGCAGCCACTTAAAGAGGTTAGGCTTTCACTCATCTACCAACCTTCCCGGGACCACTTAGCAGGATAAGCATTGTGGCTCTGTGGCTCTAGGTGATGATCCTTTAAACATTCAATCAACAATAATGATTCATAAATAAGCAACCAATAAAGTACATGAAGAAGATTTGGCTTTTAAAGATTGAACAGTAGCTGCCTCCTCGTTACTGTCAAGTCGAAAACTCACGTTAGCTATGTAAGCTTGTAACATAAAGTTCATTCTCCACTCTACCCTATGCGTAAATTCTACAGTTAATGTATCCAAGATTGACTCTTCAACAAATTTACAAAAAAAAACAAAAACAAAAACAAATTATAGTTACATATATATTATCCATTACTCAGTGAATCTGCGAAGGTAATTATCCGGATATAGACCATGTTGAGGGCAAAAAAAGAATCCTATAACGCCTCTCATGCTAGCTTCTTCTTGTATCTGCAGAACTGAGTTAAGACTGTTCTGATATAATTCTTTACATGTTTCAATGTGTAAAGTTGAGCTCTAGTAGCTAGAAGTTCAAGCTTCGCAGTTGCTTTTGTGCGCTCCACAAAGCCGATGGCTAGATGGCTAACTCGCAACTAAACTTACATCGCTCTACCTTTTCTGTAAGAATACATTTCCCGCGTTCTAAAATCTAACCTCCTAAATTATCCTTATTTCTAAGCTGATGCGATGTTCCCAACAAAACACCGATTTTAACCAAATTGAGCTAGAAATTCAATTGACAACATACAGGAACCAGCTGCGGCAACTACATGAGCTGCAGAGAGACACAGTAACGTACCTACGAGGAGCAAAACAGCAGCAAGGGCCCCTGCAACATCTCTGATGATGGTCATCGTCCTCGCCATTTGTGCGCCCAAAGATGCGAAAGCATAACAACAGGTCGGCGATCAAGACGTCCGGTTTCCTGCATCCATAACGTCGATCTCGGACCAAAATGAGCGAACGAAACGCATCCAATTGCGACGTCTCCGGGAAACGTGAAAACGAAAAAGTGACGGTGGATGAAAAGAAAAACATGAAATGAAATAAAATATGGAAGAAGAAGAAGAAGAATGGAGGATCTGTGCAACAATGGAATGCGACGTGGAACGCTTGGCATCCACGTGGAATCCCCGTTTTCGTGCGCGCTCCATTTTTTTGATATCTTGCGCTCCTGCGATTTGATTTCGTGTTTAGCGATCCACCGCACGTTGAATGCGCACAGTTCCGTTGAAGCTACTCTGCTTTCTTACTTTCTTAATTACAGCGGGTTCAGGTATTTTTGATTTCCAAGATTTATCTCTTTTCCTGGTCAAAATATTTTGTTCCTCCTGTGACTTTGGCTTCACTTGGAAGGGAAGACTTGATATTGGAAAAGGCAGTTACGGAAATATGCCGTGAATGTGCATCCTCCGCAACGGAGTATAGATATAAATAAGCGTTTTTATTATAGTTTAAAGATGGTGCCCATGGATATAATTTAGAGCAACAAATCGGAAAAAGGTTAAAAGGTTAAGAGTTGTTTACAGCGTGGGAGACGGCTTAGCCTGTGGATTATTCTGCATCAGGTTCCACAAAGCAATCGAAGATCTAGAACAATATGAGACGTATGATTGTAGGTGCCATTGCTTAGAATATTCTATCATGTTATTTCTTCACTCAAACGACAAAGGGATAATAACATTTGTTTCATATAATGTAGTTTTTTTAACATACTCTTTGAATGTAGCAAGGATCACAATAAGCATATAAAACCCATCTTTACAATGGTTCACTCTAATTCTCTTCAATATAGATCTTATCATCTCTCCTACTAGTGTTCTACTTGGAGTAGTTCACTCCAATTCTCTTCAATATAGATCCTATCATCTCTCCTGCTAGTGTCCCTATCATGTGATGGATTACAGACCCTATGTAAAAAAGACATGTCTTCAATTAATAATGTGTATGACGTAAAATATTAATTTTTCCTAAAAAATAAAATGTCTGTGCTTTTATGATGATTGTTTATAATATAACTAATCTATATCACTAGCACCATCCCTAACAATGGCATCAATGATGAGTAACGAGTGTCCCCCATGCCCAACTATATGAATCACAAGTGTGTATGCACAATCTAGTTGAATTTCGTGGATGGGATTAGTACAGTATCTAGATTGTTAAGCGTCGATCGCAGGTCATTGTCTTCTCACTTGAACTAGTGGTAGTTTTATCACGTATGGTTCAGTCCAAGGTGAGGCATATGATTATGATGTTGTTGGGGCCTTAAACTAAACTAAATGATAGCATAGAAATTACTTATTTAATCTCATTAACAATAAAATTAAATTCTAAACTATCCTAAGGGCGATGAGTGTCTATTCTTAGCTTGTTACACACATCCTAAACTCACGTACCTACTTCTAGGATTACCAAGTGTTATGTTACTGAGCAAACTAAGCAATAACACTCCTGGGATTACCAAGCAAATATGTGTTTATGCTCAAAACTAGTCATCCTCATTCTACTAATTGATTAATGTGCATAAATGTAAATCTTAACGAAGTACATAGAAAGTAAATTGCAATGAAAATAAATATATTCTAAGTCAAAGTATTGCAATGAATATGAGTCAATCTCGATCTTATTGTCATTCATGAAATGTGTTTAGGTACAATGCCACTCGAAAAAGATGTCATGCAATTGACTCAAATCCATGTTGTGAGTACTCACTGACTATTTGCTAAGATTACGAAAGAAAAGTGCAAGAGTTTGATAACACTGCTAAGCAAATGATATCAAATACGAAGTGGATGCTTGCATATTTATAGGAAAATAAAGACAATGTGATGATGCATATGTCTTAACACATTTAGCTATGTTGACAAGGTTGCATCAACAAGGATGCGTTGACAAATAATGAGACCTGAATTGCTCATAGTGCTGATAGTTGTGATATCACAGCCCTATTGTATCAGTCGTCGTGATATCACCACCCTGTTGTATCAGTTGCCGTGATATCACCACCTTGTTGTATCAGAGTCACGATAAACTGTTGACAGAGAATAAAAGGATGGCAGAAGAAAAAGAGAAGGCTTTCTGGGTTGCCTCTATGGCACAAGTGCAAACTTACATGCATGCCAAGGCACTCAAGGCCTTACAAGAGGAGAAACTCCAGGCTGTACTTCAATGCTATCAAATCCCAGACCT
>MNCI01005463.1:1531-57810 GCA_015680685.1 Gnetum montanum | reverse complement strand
TAACCAAGTTGTACTCATGCCATGCTAATGCATGTAATAAATGACAGGTAAGAAATAACAGATAATAAACCTATTCCATGTACTGCAAGGTTTATCCACAAAGCTCATCTTTATTGCCATACACAACTTGCATTCAGGTACAAAGCTTCTCGAATAAAGATCCATTCACTTGGGGACTCCTATTGCGGGCACATGGAAAATATTCTATCTTTGGAGTGATTAAACTGCCAGAGCTTCGCTACTTCTAGCCTAGGATGAGAAATGAGGGGAGTGCTGCTTCTTATTTATAGATTTGACGACAGACCGTGATATCATGTACACGATATCGCGTACACGATATCGTAGTGCATGCGATATCGCGTCTCATCACTAGTTAAAGGATTAGATATTGAAAACCCCAAAGATGAAGCCCATGAAATGATAAATTTATGATTCTAAAAAATTTAATAGTTCCTTGATATTAGGATAAAAATTCATTTAAACATAAAAAGGAAAATGATATAAGTTCTCAAAGAAAACCTAGATAGTTTTGCTTGGCCATATGATCATTTGAGAAATTTTGATCTTAACATTATGAATCATAAAATTCCTTTGGAAAAGGACTATAAGATAGTTAAGCCAAAGCTAAGGAAGTTTAATCTACTTTTTGAACTAGCAATAGAAGCTCAAGTCAAGAAGCTATTAGGTGTTGCCATAATGTATCCAATTAGGTACTCAACTTGGATAGCTAATTTAGTACCAGCTAGAGAAAAGAATGAAGATATAAGGCTATGTGTTGATTTCAGGAACTTAAATGAATCTTCAATTAAAAATTGGTACCCACTCCCAAGAATTGATGAAATGCTAATAAAGGTATCAAGATGTCAATTATATTCATTCCTAGATGGATTTCTAGGTTATAATCTAATAATAGTAGACATGGATGACTGCTTTAAAACAACATTCATTAGAAAATGGGAAACATTTTCATACAAGAAAATGCCCTTTGAAATGTCAAATTGAGGGGCTATTTTTTAGTGATCTATAAATGCATCTTTCAAAGGACTCATTGGGAAAATTATGGTAATTTATTTAGATGACATCATAGTGTATTCAAAGCGTGAGTTTGATCATGTGTTTCACTTGTAGCAGATAATTAATAAATGTAAGGAATTTTATATTTCTTTAAATTTCAAAAAGTATTTTTTTGGAGTAAAATTAGGTAGTCTACTTTGGCATATAATTTGTCAAAATGGGATATCTATTAATGAAGCTAGAATTAAATCCATTTAAGTTATAGAACATCCTATGAATAAAAAGGCATTGATTTCTTTCTTTGGAAAAGTAAACTTTGTAAAGAAATTTATTCCTGGATTTACAAAAATAATAAAACCTTCTTCACAAATGTTGAAAAAAGATGTTAAAGTAAGAAAGACTAAAGAATCAATTGAAGCTTTGGATAAAATTATGAGAGCCATTTTGGAAACCTCATATTTGTTGAAACCAAAATTAAGAGAAGATTTCTGGTTATATGATTTTTCTTTAGAGGACTCATTAGATGTAGTATTGACATAAAAGGATGGAACAAAAGAAACAAAAATTGAATTTTTTAGTTACCACTAAAAGAAATCACTCTGAATTAGAAAAATAAGCATTTTCTATGATTAAAGCTTTAGGACATTTTAAGTATTACTTACAAAACACGTTGGTTCATATCATAATTATAGAGCCAACTATAAGACAATTCTTGTCAAAAAATGAAATTGGACTCAAGAGGGCTAACTAGATAGTCAGAATTCAACAATTTAGTTCCACTTTGGAAACTTGCAAAAGTATAAATAATATAGGATTAGCTAGGATGATGAACAAAGAATTTGGATGATATGTAATAGCCCTTTCTAAAATTATAAATTGGTATGATGACATAGTAAAGTTTTTCATCGGCCATGAAATTCCCAAGAATTTATCTAAAATTAAGGAAAGAGCTTTTATAATGAACACCAAGAAGTACATTGATACTTAAGAAACTCCATAGAGGAAAAATTTTAGAAGTATTTTATTGGAATGTATACCAAATCAAAAAAATGAAGACATTAAAAAAATTTCATAATCATGAAGGCCTATATTATGAATCTCCTAGAATCATAATGCAACATATATTAAGATATGGTTTCTATTGGTCTACTATGTACAAGGTTGTGAGAGATAAAATTTTAACCTATCAAAAATATCAAATACATGTACCAAAGCCAAGATAATGCCTCTGTAAAACTATTAATAATTGATAAACCTTTTCAAATGTGAGGATTAGATATCATAGGAGCGATTACTTCATCTCAAGTTAGCCACAATTTTATTTTGATAGCTACCAATTATTTTACTAAGTGGCTAGAGGTTGAAGTTCTAAAGAGAAGTATGTCATATGAGATCATTAAATTCCTTGGGCAATATATCATTAATTGATTTGGGATGCCAAAATCATTTATTACTGATAACAGCATAACTTTCCAATTAGCCAAGTTCATAAGGTGGGCTTCAGAGCATTCAATCTTGCTCTATTCGTTCTCAAATTATTATCCACAAGGAAATGGTTTGGTTGAGTACACAAATAAAAAGTTGATCTCTTACATCAAATATCCCATGGATAATAATCTTGTAAAATGACATGAACTATTGCAAGGAGTTCTATAGACTAACAAGATTATAATAAAGAAATCTATAGGGACTACACCATTTCAGCTTAGTCTATGGGTTTAATGATTGAATAACTAATATGGTTGTGTTTTTGACAGTTGAATTTAAGGAAAATTATAATCCACAATAAAAAAAAGAATATGATTTGATGACATTAATGTTAAGAAGAGAGAAAAAAATTGATGAAGCTTAGACTAGGCTCTTACATAATGTAGCATTAATAAAGTGATGGTTTGATTGCTAAATGAGAAAAAAGGTATTTAGGGAAGGAGATTTGGTTTTGTTGTGGAAAAGTTAATAAGAAAGATAAAACTAGTAGATTTTTAGCTAGGTGGATTGGGTTGTTGATGATCAAACAAGTGGCCAAAAATAATTTTAAGCTTACTTCACTAGATGGAGAGGTGTTGAGCTATCCATTTAACATTCTTCATCTAAAGAATTATTTTGGGTAATCATCTATGTAGAGAAACTCAAGAATATATGACTAGATTTGTAAATATGTACATAATGTGTTGTAATTAATTTCCTTAGGACTATAGAAAAATATAAAGCCAAGATATATAATCTATAATTGTATCATGGCTAGGAAATCAAGGTTGATGATAAGAAGAAAATTGTTTGCAGATCCAAGAAAATTCAACATGAGAGTGAGGCGTTTCATTCAATATCTACCTAGCTGTTTCCTTGAGCATGTATAGATGATATTTTATAGAGTTTTATCTTATAGAAAAACCATTAATTATATGTTTATGACTTGCTTCTCTAACACATTCTTCATACTAATAAGTAATAAATTAGTTCATGTACAAGAATGGGTTCAATTTTTGGAGTGGTCAAATCTCTCACAAAGAGAAAACATTAACGAGGAGAGCCAAAATCATGTTTTCAATTATGAGGATTTCTTGGTGAAATAACCCAGAAATGGCAGCAAAGGAAGGCTTGAAAGTTTAGAAAAAGAGTTGAAAGCAAGAGAAGAGCCTAAGGAAGATGCAAGTTCCAAGGAATACAAGGAGGAATGGGATTGGGATAATGAGGCACAAACCATTATACTTGCTTAAGTGACAACCACGCTCAAGTATAATGGAGCATTAGAACAAAACTTTTGAGGAAATTCATAGTTATTGTACAATGTCATCTAGTATCATTAGCTTAGCTTCAATTAGCTTGTTTGAAAATTTTAGAACTAGGGTTTTTTCATCATTGTTAAGCCTTAAGATACAAGGATTTTCCTTGGAAAAATATTTAAGATTTTACTTATTTTTGTGACTATATATAAATGTTGAAGAAGAAGATGTTTGTGTTTACTTGGAAAAATTTTTATTACAACAATTACCTCTTTCATGAAATAATGATGATTTAAATTATTAGGCTATGTTACTATGTGATGGAGTAAAAAGATCAATATATCCATGAAATACAATCGAGTTGGATGAAAGGTGTAGCACCAATCAAGAAATATTATCATTAGTATTTCATAAAAATTTTACACATTCATAGTAGATAATGACTTAAAGCTATGTTGCTAATAATATGAAATTAAGTCCTATGCTGAAAAAAAATTCTGAAGAGAAGTGTTCGCAAAAATGGTAAAAGGATTAGATCTATTTTTTCTTGAGTTTTTCTTTTAAGTATGAGAATTTTAAGGCCTAGTAATTTGTGGCCATATTTCAATCATTAATGAAGTAGAGCTTAAGTTTCACTTTTTAAAAACTTAATCATGTGGTAATATTGAGTTAAGGTTCAATGCATAGTATTTATGGCCAAATAAACCCTAAACAAATATTAGAAGATATTTTAGCAAAGATACCATGAAAATTAAGTGCTTCATGATTGAAATTTTTAAAGACATTCTACTATGATGATTACATAAGCTTATAAAATTTCTAGATAGTTCAAAGAACTATGGTTTTAAGTTTAAAATTAATAGTATGTAAGATCACTATGCATCCCATCAAAGATAGAATTAAGATATGTTCTTTTTATCTATTAGCTAAGTTTTGATCAATAAAAATGGAATCACAGAGCTTATGAATTAGTATCATTACAATACACATTAGAACAAATAGTTGAGAGCTAAGGAAAATCCTTACTTCAAGAAGAGGATCTCGATTTAAATTTCAAAAAATAATTTATTAAAGTATGTTTGCCACATTAGCTTATTAAGGAGAAATTTTAGTTTGGAAAAGAGTGTGAAAAATAGCTTAGCTAAATCAGCTCTACTAATGTAGAAGAGGTTCATAGAGTTGATAAGTGGCTCTACAAAGAATTTCATATTCGATTTTGTCATGTAATATTGATAATGTAGCTAGTAGAGTTGAACTTAGGTTCTACAATTTAGCTTGAAAATAGCTTTACCACACCAGCTTAAAGGTTTGGAGTATTATCTATAGAGACAAAATTATACTTCATGAAAGAGCTTATTTTCTATTCTCCCATGTCAAATTATTCTTATGTAGAACATGTTTGTGAGGTGATGAAGTAGCTTTACAAAGAGGTTCTATAGCCATGATATCAGGCGATATTAAGAAAAGCTCATTCAAAGGATGAAACTTTAGCTATACAAATAACCAAGTCAACTTCTTTTAGATAAAAAGTTTCATAAATTTTTAAAATGGCTTTATTGAAAATCCCACTTTTTAGTCGTGCCATGTAGGCCATTAGTTCTGTTCCATAGAGACAAAAAGAGGTTCTACAAAATAGTTCTATGACCCATATCATTATTATACCATGTTAGTGATTATATAAAATAGGCTCATAGAATTGAAAAGTAGCTCTATGAAACAACTCTACAATGTCAACTTTGTCTTATGGTAAATAACTTATGGAGTGAAGTAGTTCTACGAAATGATTCTATAGAAAAGAGCTTATTTTCAGTTCTTCCATGTCAACTTAGATAATGAGCATAGTTCATAGAAATGAAATCTTGCTTTAGAAACAAACTTATTTTCAGTTCTACCATGTAAGCATTAGTGAGAAGGATGTTATTCATAGGATTAAAATTTGGCTCTATAAAACAACCCTATTAATAACTAAGGATACATTAGAAGATTTTGAGAGATGTTCGATCCTCTTTTTCATGTTAGCTTATAAACTTGGTTTTGTGAAGAGAAAAATTAACTTTATAAATGGATCCAAAAAATGATTCTATGTGACCATTGTAGCAACTAAAAAATTTGATTGTTGGAAAATTGAAAATCTCAACCAATAGCTTAACCTAGAATCCTCAAGGCCTTTAAAAAATAGAATTATGGATACCCTATATTGTCTGGTAGATCACCTAGGGACTTAGAGGAGGGCAAACAACATAACAAAAATGCAAATACAATTGCAGATCTAAAAATGTAAATGTATTTAAAATAAAATAACAAATCTAATTCATACAAAAACTAAAACTATAAACTTTATTTCATAAAAAATAAAGAGAGTTAAGAGATTGTGTACACAAATGTACTTGGGGGTAGCAGGATTCACTTCGATGAGGGCTTAGAATTCATTGCTTCATAATTTGAATGCTCGACAACTTCTAATGCTTTCAAACCTTTGCTGCTTCTTGCACTAGATTTGTAGGGGGGTGTTATAGGGGATGCAACAATAGTTATGGAGGTGTAACAATGGCTATGGGGGGTAACAATTTCCCAAAAGGGGGTTCCATGCTAGGGATTCAAGAGGCTTTGTGTGTGTTCAAAGCTCTTGAATGCAAAAATGCTTGCTAACAATGCCAAACTATGCGAGTGCAAAGGGGGTGAAACCTAAAAATGGTGTCTTAGATTTGTTTATATAGGGGTTTGGCCTTACTTTTTGCTACAAATTGGTTATAATTTGGCTGAAAATTTTGGCTATATTTTAGATGGGGTAGGTGTCAAGATTTAGATGGTTATCATATATAGTAAGTGTCATACCCTGATGAGTGGTGAGGTACCCCTACACTCAACCATATGAATACGAGTGTCTCACGCGCAATCCAGTCGAACTCCAAGGACTGAGTGCTTGCGTGCCCTAATGGAACACTTAAGGTTAATCAATCGTTGTCCTCCCAAACTTACTTGTATTGTCACGGTTGTCCTCCCAATCTTTTTAATGCCTATGCTAGTAGGGAAGGGTGAAGAGACTAAGTGATTAACTTTCATTAACTATTCACTAAATAATTTCTAATTGTCCTAGCATTAGTATCCATTCCCACTTGCCACACACACCCTGAACTAGTGCAATGCTACTGGGATTACCAAACGCTACTCGTTACTGGGTTACCAAGCATTACACATGTGCTCAAAGCAGTCGTACTGAATGCACTTAACTGGGAGAGTCAAGGGTTGAGAGAGATTAATTATCTAGAAAAGCATTTAAATATTTAACAATAATTAATTCATATTTAGCTTAATCCATTTGCTGCAAGGTTTATAAGAAAGTTCATCTTTATTGCCATACACAAATTTGTTCTTAGGTACAATTTGCTCAAATAAAGATTTGTTCACTTTGACTCCTACTGCAGGCACATGGAAATTATTCTAACTCTGAAATGTTAAAACTACTATAGTTTGGCTAAGGGACTAACTCTAGATGAGTGAACAAGGGAAAGCTACCTCTTATTTATAGACATGGCGGTGGGCCATGATATCACGTACGCAATATTATAGGGGTCGACGCGATATCGCAGATGCGATATTGCGTATGCAATATCATGACTTATCATACTCCCATGACTAAATAAAAACTCGTCCTCAAGTTCCTTACAAAATATTGGGAAGGTATGAGATTATTGACTTGAATGATACTAATGGTGAATGGGGTGACATGTGAACAGATCATCATTACAATACATGACAAAATTAGTGTTCATGACAACAAGAGTGAAAACTAAACACATTTGACATCTACCCTTATTTGGTAGCTAAGAGAGAAGAGAGAGATAAAGGAAGAAGTTTGTTGCTTCCAAAGCCAAGATTTCACCTTCTCTTGTTCATCTATAAGCACACCATCAATCTTGTTCNCAAGACCCCCATGACTGAGAGTGAACCTCTGGTAGTAAGAGAATGGAGAAAAGATAAGGAATAAGAAAGATGGAGAAAAAGAAACAACAAAAATGCCAATAAAATGGATGTTAAAGATGGAGATGAATAAAATAAATCGTGATTATGGAAATGTTTAAGGGAAAGAAATTAACGGATGCACCAAAGAGGAATGCCAGTGGGTCCTCCCAAAAGCAGGCTCATGCCCTTAATGCCATGACAATACCACATTCAAAGAGTTTTTAGGCTCTGGGAATGCCATTTGGAAACAAGAGTTAAATTCTTAACGACAAGAGTTTACCAGAAAGAAAACAATGCATCAACCAAGATATAGACTATTGATATAATCGGCAATGAGGTGCAAAATGGGGAAGGAAGGATGGAAGAAGAGAATGGAATGGAGTCTCAAGAATAAGGTGGTGTACAACCCCTTTTGTGTTAATGGTTAATGTGATGTAGTAGATCTCATTCCAAATTTGGCCTCAAACAATCCACATTCAGTGACTTCGCATTAATACACTTGGCCAATCCATCCACTTGGAGTAACGAGAATGCTTTCACCAAAAATTCATCACCATTTCAACAAAATGAAAGAGGAGAAAGTAGGAAGCAAGGAAGGGCCTTAGTTAAAGGGAACATTTTTAGTTAGTTCCATAACTAGTGCTTGTAGCCTAGATGATTATTTTGTGTAAGGGGTGTGCTTTGAATTCTCACTTTTTTTTTCTTCTTTTTTCTTTTACGTGAGAACCACACCATGCAAAGACTTTATTATTTTTATTAGCTCAACTTCCCAATAATGGAGCAACGTCGGAATGGTAAGGAAAACCAAGAAGAAAACATCCAAGAACCCAAGAGAATGACCAGCAAAAATGCATCAAGTTCCCTTGAATTCACACCCTTTTCAATCCTCGAGTCCTTCCTTAGCTTGAGAAATACCTAGTCACCAATTCATTGATAATTCTTATTGTTTAAGGAATGGGATTGTATAGTTCCAAGCCAAGAGAGACCATAGAAATTCATGGATTCATGGATGACGTGGACTCATTGCTTGTTATATCAAAAGAACCATACTAAAGTATCAACATCATAACTCAAAGGTAAAAACCAAACATTAGCAATCAATAGAATACAGTTCATACCATCTTTAGGAGCACTTATTAGGTGACAAAATTAACAAAATAAATAAACACATGAATAAACAAAAAAGTATGAATGATGTTGCAAAACAAAAATGTGTAAAATGAAAACTTAAAAAGGAACTGAGGGCCTTGATTGATTAGCATAGGTGGTCATCTCCCCAATGACTAAGTTGAAAGAAGGAGATCCAAAATAATGAGTGAGGTAGGCCTCTCTCAGAGGTATTATGTGCACTGGCTATTTTAAGTTCATGGAATGGTTTGGTTTGTTGCACATTGACCAATAATCTATTATCATGGCTTTCAGGTTTGTATATGGTCATGGCATCTGAGGGAAAGGTTGTATGAATAATGTAAGGCCCTTCCCACAATGTTTGAAATTTTGTGCATTATGGCACATGTGTGGGGTTCTAGTAGAGGACCTTATCTCCAGATTGATACTTAACCTTCCAAATTCTCAAGTCCTGACGTTGCTTGTTATTTGCCTTATGCAACTCATTTGATGACATGGCAACCAATGAGTTTTCGTCTAGCACATTTAGAGTTTCCAATATTTGTTTTTGTGCTAGATCAAGGTCAAGGTGGAGGTCACATGCCATGGATAGTGTACAGAGCTTGGTTTGAATTGGAAGCTTTGAAAGTTTTCTGTATACTAACTCATAGGGAGAGTAGCCTGTAGGGAGTTTCCAAGTGAAGCAGTATGCCCAGAGAGCATCATTCAGTTTAGTGCTCCAATGTTACCTATATTTTTTAATTATCCTTGTTAATATTTTAGTAATCTCCTGATTAGTAACCTTGACTTGGCCATTAGCTTGGGGGTGATAAGGTGTAGTCAATTTATGTTCAACCCCTAAGCATTACATCAACTTTCGAAAGGTTGCACCTGTGAAGTGTGTTCCATTATCTAAGATAAGTGCACGTGGCACACCAAACCTATTTATGACTTGTTGTTGCACAAATCGTGCAGCTGTAGATGATGTGTAGTCTATAACAGTAGATGTTATAGTCCATTTCATTAGATAGTCAACAACAACAATGATGTAAGCTTTTCCATTGGACATTGGTGTAATGGGCCCCATAAAGTCTATTCTCCAAATGTTGAATCCATTGTTGCGAACTCGCCATTCTAGCAGTCATTTCCCCATCATGTTGATAGTGCTCATAGAATTGGACAAATTGGTGGATGTCCTGAAATATTGTTGGCCAATAATATCCTGCAAGTAAGATATTAATAGCCGTTCATCTCCTTGCATAGTGACCCCCACAAGGGCCCTCATGAGCATCTTGGAGAACTCTTAGTTGGTCCACATCGAGCATGCACCATCAAACCAAGCCATAAGAACAGACTTTGGAAAGTTATCCATTGATCTCCATGAAGTACTTGGCTCTATGAAAAAACTGTTGCTTCTTTCTAAAGTCTAGCTCCTATGGTGTTTGTTGGAAAAAGAGATACGTGAGAATGCTACTATACCAATTTGTTTCCATGGGTTGGTTATTCACTACATCGACAAAGAGGTCTTCATTAAGAAAATGATCGGATATGGCATATTCATCCTCCTTGCTGTCCTAGTGCAACTAAGATAAATGATTTGCAACTATGTTCTTGGTACCTTTTCGATCAATCATTGTTAGATCGAACTCTTGTAGGATTACCAGCCATCGTATTATACGAGGGCTAACCATTGGCTTGTTCATGAGGAACCTGATTACACTATGATCCGTATGAATGTACACTTTGTAGCCTAACACATAGTGCCTAAACTTGTCTAGTGCAAACACTACAACCATTAATTCTTTTTCTATAGTTGTGTAGTTAAGTTGTGTACCAGCGATACTCCTACTTGCATAGTGGATATAATAAGGACATTTTTGGTCATCTAACTATGTAAGTATGGCTCCTAAGGAATAATTGGATGTGTTAGTCATTCTATGAAATGGTTTGGACTAGTCAGGGGCTTGTAGAATGGGAGTTTCCACAAGCTTGTATTTTAGAGTTTGGAATGCTTGTTCACATTCCCTGGTCCATTCGAATGGTGCATCCTCCTTTTTTAGTTCTACCAAGGGTTTGGAAATCTTGGAGAAGTTCTCAATGAATCTCCTATAGTAGTTAGTGTGTCCAAGGAATGATCAAATTTCTTTGATAGTTTCCAGTTGTCAGGTGATTCCTTGGATGACCCTAACTTTATCTGGGTCTACCTCTATTTCTAAATGTGAAATCTTATGTCCAAGTACTACTCTTTCTTGGACCATCAGATGGCTTTTCTACCAATTGAGCCTTATATTTTTAGCACTTTCTCTAATTGGTCCAAGGCTTGATCAAAGCTTGTTCCATAAGTGGAGAAGTCATCCATAAAGACTTCTACTCTGTTTCCTATCTATTGTTGGAATATTCTTAGAACTAGGTGTTGAAACGTGGCAAGAGCATTGCACAAGCCAAATGATATTTTTTTATATGAAAACATTCCCCAAGGACTGGTGAACGTTGTCTTGGCTTGATCTTTTGGTGCTATCCATATTTGGTTGTATCCACTATAACCATCTAGAAAACTATAATAGTGATGCCCTGCTATGGTGTCTAAGACTTGGTCAACGAATGGCAATGGAAAGTGATCCTTGAATGTTGTCATGTTCAACAGCCTAAAATCTATACACACCCTTCATTTGCCTCCCTTTTTAGGCATGATCACCAAAGCGCTAACCCATTCACTATTAGCAATGGGATATATGAACCTAGATTTAAAAAGCTATTCTCTCTTTTTTTTTACTATTTGTTTCAATTTTTGGTTCAATCGCCTCTGCGGTTATTTTTGAGGTTTCATGGAGGGGTCTATGTAAATCCTATGCTGGCATATCCTAGGATCTATTCTGGTTAACTCGGGATATGTCTAGGCAAAGGCTTTTGACCACTTTTTTATCACTTTTAGAAGTCTTTCTTTTTGTTTGGGAACAAGTCTTGCATTGATGATTACTGATTTTCCATTTTCGAGGATCATATACTTCAAACTGGTGCACAATGGTTTCAAATCTAGGGGCTCTTGTTTAAATCTCTCAGGAATTTCCAACTTCCCCTAGTTGATGCTTTCAAGGTTAAGGTTTGGAGGTTGGCAATGGACTTGCTCTAGTGTGTCTATGCTTTTAATGTAAGTACTAGTTATTCCCTTAGTGAGTTCCATGCATGTTAGTGAATTGCTCTCTTGATTAGCCATCAGCCACTTGGTGTCTTCTTGTTGTGTGGCTACTGCATATAGGCACTTTTGTATATTAATGTCTTGTGCACATCGATTGCATGTAGGCAATGCTAAACTTCTCATAACCCATGATTTCAACATGCAATGGCACCCTGTGTCACTATATGCAATACATGGAACTTTCTTCTCAATCTTTCCAAAAGTGTTCTTCTTGGATATTTCCAAGGAAAGATCGCAGATTCCTAGGCATGCATCTATAGTACTTACCCATGCTCTTCCCATTATTATTGGGATGTCCCCTTTACCTTTGTTTACTTGTATCACTAGGAAATCAGCTAGATATGACCAATCACATACAGTGGTAACAATGTCCTCCACAAGTCCCAAGGGGATAGTGATGGACTAGTTGGCCAGCTCTAGTCGAATGTTACTCTTCCTTAATAGAGGCAGGTTCCAGGCTTTATACATTTCTTGTGATATTAAGTTGACTTCGAAACATGAGTCTAGAAAAGCTTTATATGGTTCATTCCTAGTGACTTGGAGATAGATTAGAGGACTCCTAGGATCAGAGAATTTCCTAGGAAGGTGGCCCACCTTAATCCAGTTAGTAACAACATGTGTTAACATAATTGTGTACGTTAAGCTCAAATTTTGGGTTGAAGGAGGTCTCAAAGCTTTACTCGGTAGAGAGGTGTTCAGATGTTCAACTACTTGTGATGGTGAGGGCTTGGTTGGATTGTTGCTTCTGAAAAAAGATATTTTCTACATAAGATTATTAGAACCAACTACAGGTTGAGGATTCACAACCCTCGTGACATTGGGTTGCTACGCTTGAGTGGGGAGTACCCCTTGCATTGCTGGAGTGGATGGTAATGGAGCTATCGGTGTGAGAGATGCGGATGGATTTGGAGGATGGTATGTATGTGGTGTGTCTCCCCTAGGAGAAGGAGTCCTATAATTATCCTGAGCTTGGTAGTGATGTTGTGATGTCACATGACCAATAGAGTCATGTGGAGAGATTGGCTGTTGCACGTAGTAGCCATATGGATTTAGTTGTCGGTAAGGGCACTATTGCCTTGGCGGTGGCATCCCCCATGACTGTGGGTATTGCCACTTTTGGCGTTGCTCAATAGGTTATGGTAGAGTTCCACTTAGGTAATACATTAATGGTTGGTTGAACTACCTTGGGTTACCTTGGGCATAAGGTAACCATCGGGGTGCTTGCTATTTCTTAAGTCATGGGTTAAGTGCATACACCCCAGACTCTTGCAGATGTGAGATTATTGGGAAACATTCCTTAGGATGGTTATACTGGCATATCTCACATCCACCATCATTGTTCGTATTAGAATCCACAACCTCTTCAGTGATGACCATTTTACCCTTACCTTTGTTACGTGCATTGTCCAAATCCCTCTTTTTTCTTTTATCATAGTCACTACCTCGCTCCTTAGACTCCTATACGATTTTGAGAATGGCTTTAAATCTACTATCTAAGGAGTCCCACATTTGGTCTACCTTCATCAGCACTTCTGTTGTTAATTTTTGAAGTGGCAAGGTTTTCCTATTTACCATCTCTTCGAGTGATGACTCTTCCTCCTTCTCACAGAATCTCACTCCCCTTTTTCGGAGGGAAGGATCGCAGTTGTACTCTTCTGCACATTCTCTCTTACATAGCTCTCCTTCTTCCATAGCTACTTGCTCCAATCTATGAACCTGATGGAACCTAAGCTCTGATAATCTCCTTTGGGCATACGTTCCGAGGGTTCTCCTAGTTTCATGCCTAAGTCCATCTACGAGATGGTGGAGTTGATCCTGCTACGAATAATCATGGCCAGAGCAACGATGTAATAGTGCATAGTATCGGTCCATGGAAACATCCAAGGGTTCATGAGTTCCCTGCTTCCATCCTTGGATTTGCTTTCGCAGGTTGAATACTTGGGAGTACGTTTGATACTTATCATTAAGTAGTTCTAGCATCGTACTCCACCTTCGAATGGATTTCGGTTCTAAAGATCCATACCAGCTTTCCACTTCTTTTACTAGTATCTTTGGGAACAACTTTAGCTTTTTCCATTCATTCTCAATGTTCTGCAAGGTACATGCATCGTCAAATACCTGTAAGCAGTTTTGACGATCAACGTTGTATCCCTCCTCAAATCGTGGGATGTTATTCATGTCTAATCTCTTCATCCTGCTATCTTTTTGGTGCCTTGTAGGAATTCTTATAGCCTTTGTGATGTCTAACATGCTTCAAGTTGCAAGTAGGGGTTCTTCGTGGTCATTTCTTTCATAGCTTCTGTGATGTCTATGCGGTTCCCTACTTTCCCTTCTTTCATGACGTGATTCTCTAGAGTGCCCTCGTCCTCACACTCGACTCTCTCGTCGAGGTTTCTCACTATGTTTACCCTTATCCTCACGGTTAAGTTCCTTATGACTATGTCCTGATACTGAAGGAGAGGGTGAATGTGACAATGAAGGTGAAGAAGAAGGAGAACCATTTCCATGATGATGTTTCCTACCTTCTCTTCGGTGGTCCCAACTCCGATCATGATGACGATTAGAATGCCTACCTTTATCATGTGNCACTTATGATGGGTGGAGCGTTATGGGGTCCCTTGCCCTTCAAAGATGTGTGGTAACTCTCCTATCACAAGTCCTATTGACGTTGCGCTTCTGTGGGATGGTAGTCCCTTATGTCATAATCACATGCAACGTACTCTGCATACAATTGTGACATGCCTATTCGTGCAAGAGCACGAAGGAGCATGTTGGGGATTGCTCAGTCTGGAGGAAACACTATGTTACCCTCCAAGTCTCTCCAATGAAATTATTCATCTTGATGGAGAATAAATGTAAAGTCAGGTATATACTCATCATGATGAATATATACCACATGGAATTGTTGAGGAACTGGTGGATTTTGGTTATGTGTGTTGGTTGGGCCACTGACTATCTCTAGTGTTGTTCCTAGGCAATGAAGTGCTTTTGTGCAAAGAAGAAGACATTTTTGTCTTGCTCAGTGTGCTATTTACCATTATCTTATTTTTCTTTTGATCAATCCTAAGGGTTCGTTCTAGCATCCCAACGATATGAATGATCTCCTATGTTCTACAAAGCACACAAACAACTAAGTCCCCAGGAATGGCACTAATGATGAGTGGCAAGGTACCCCTACACTCAACCATTCGAATATGAGTGTCTCACGCACGATCTGGTCGAACTCCAAGGACTGAGTGCTTACATGCCCTAATGGAACACTTAAGGTTAATCAATCGTTGTGCTCCCAAAGTTAGTTGTATTGTCATAGTTGTATTGTTAAGTAAGTTTGAGGTATGTGATTTTTATAACTTTTATCTTTTTAACGTCTATGCTAGTAGGGAAGGGTGAAGAGACTAAGTGACCAACTTTCATTAACTATTCACTACCTAAGTTCTAATTTTTCTAGCATCAGTATCCATTCCCACTTGCTACACACACCCTAAACTAGTGCAATGCTACTGGGATTACCAAATGATGCTCATTATTGAGTTACCAAGCATTACACATGTGCTCAAAATGGTTGTACTGAATGCACTTAACTAGGAGAGTCAAGGGTTGAGGGAGATTAATTATCTAGGAAAGCATTTAAACATTTAAAAATAATTAAGTCATATTTAGCTTAATCCAAATGCTACAAGGGTTATCAAAAAGTTCATCTTTATTGCTGTACACAAATGTGTGCTCAGGTACAATTTGCTCGAATAAAGATCCGTTCACTTTGAGACTCCTACTGCGGGCACATGGAAATTATTCTAACTCTGGAATGGTAAAATTGCTATAGTTTGGCTAAGGGACTAACTCTAGATGAGTGAAAAAACGTGATATCGTAGGGGCCAACGTGATATCGTGGCTCATCATACCCCCATGGCCATTTCATTTACTAAAAATAGTAATGGGGATGCACCTTCTACATTGGCTTCATCCTTTCTATGTTGGCTTATACCATTTCCATGTTGGCTTTGTAGAGTCCTTACTGAAGTTGATGTTAAAATCTTGGTCATGTTGCTTCTACGCTAGGGAGGAGGTGTCAATGTTGAGGGGGATGAGAGAGTAATATTGGTGATGAAGGTCAAAGCCCTCCAGGCTAGGTTACCTTCCTTTTCATGCTAAGGGGTAGGTGAGATCCACATCCCTACACTCCTCCACATTGGCTTTAATGCCTCCATGCTAGTTTACCCTCCTGTAGGGGCTTTCCAACATATAAAAGTGTATACCCCCAACAAACCCCATCAAAATACCATTTTGGCATTCCCAAAAGTATTTTTGACCTTTCCAAGCCAAAATATAGATACTAGGTGACTATTTTCACTTGGGAAATGAGGCTTTTCCAACTTATGATGCATTTTTCAGCCCCAAAAGTATGAAATATGTGAGATTCCCTCTTATGGATTACAATCTTCACATTTACAATGAATTTTTTTCTCAAGTTTCATGGGATGGGGTTAAAAGGTTATAACATGCAAATTTGGTGGTGTTTCATTGGCCTCTCTTTGTTGGTGCCTAGAGAATTTACTTAAGAGGCATTGACAAAGAATACAAAACACCACTATAGGTTTGCCATTGATGTTCCCTCTTAGTGCTTGATCTAGTCATGTTGAAGCATGACAAAGAGGGGTTGTGATGATGGGTTAAGACTATGATGGTGATAAGGTTGGAGTGAAATGGTTATGAGGGCTAACAATGCCTTCCAAGTGTTGTCATCATAGCTATAGCATGATATTTACATGTGTTGAAGTGTTGGTCACTCAGCAAATGCATTTGAGAACCCAATCACTTTAGTCCAAGATTGCTTTGACCATTGGGCTTTGAGACTTCATTGTCCATTTAACTTCTTGGCAATTTGCTTTTCTTTTTTTCATTTTTATGGGGTGAAATCTTCATTAGGTTTCATTGCCAAGGTCAATTTGATATAGTTTTCTTGTTGAATGAGTTGCATTACACTCGACAGACTTGGTTTTCCCATTGAAGTGAGGTGTGTTTTTCTTGATGTACATAATGGTCTTTTCACTGAATGAGTTGTGTTACATGTGAGTGGACTTGAGAATGGAGCATGATAAAGAGATATCATCTGGCTATTGTACATGAGTGGCAAACATAGGTCAACATTATTTTCCAAGGTATGGAAAGTCATAATTAGGCTCTGAGGTTGGGCTCAAGGAGTGGTGTTAGATGGAGGACAATGGTACAATCACTCTTGACACAGTAGGACAAACTCACCAAATCTTGCACATTGAGGTCACGTGGTGACTTGCCACTATAATGAGTTACACCCTTGTGATGGTCCTAGGCTTCATCCTACAAACATAACTCCAAGAGGACAAGAAACCAATCAAACATAACATGTTATAATATTACAATGCATACAGGCCACATAGAATGACAAACCAAGCTACCCAAGTCACCAATGTTGCTAGTTTAAGGTTGTCATGGGACATGGTACTAGTTTAAGGCCTTGGTAGGCCATGGTGCCAGTTTAAGATCATAGCGGACCATGATGCTGGTTTAAGGCCTTGGTAGGTTGTGGTGGTAGTTTAAGTTCATAGCAGAAAATGGTGTTGGTTTAAGGCCTCAATAGGCCATATTATTGGTTTAAAACCTCGGTAGATTGTATTGTGCTAGTTTAAGGCCTTGGCAAGTCATAGAAAGATGTTCCTTTATCATGCCAAGATGTCATGCAGGCTTGTTTGTTGTAGGTTATCAAATTTGTCAACATCAATAATTTGCTATAACTTGTTAACAATGAGAAACAACAGTACAAATAAACATGTGAGTATTAGGCATAATCGGGGCTATATGATGGCTTTAATGTCGCATAACAAGGGTTTAATGTAGTCTTGAGTAGGTTTAAACTCTAGTGAGGAACTTGGTTTCATGTGTTTTCTTCTCACCATCATGGTCTTAAATGGGAATTTCGACTAAGGGACCCTCTGTGATGTTTTTGGAGTTAAGGTCAATGGTCATTAGGCTACTTTAGGGCATTATGGTTATCTAGTGCAGTGGTTTCAAGAGCCAAGGTTTGGATATTTAATGTCAACTTGGTTTGACAACATTACAAGAGAGGTTTATCTAGGCTTTTTGGCTGATCGAGCCTACTTTCTCATTCCCTAACTTCATCTTGCATGACAGCATAAGCACATCAAGTGGCACCTGTGTAATAAAATGATTAAATAATGTAAGAAAATACATGTAGAAATGAATTAAGAATAAAGCAAAAGTGACCCAAAACAAATTAAGTTGACATCAAAACATGGTCAATGGAGGTCACTAAGGATAGTATAAGGTCAAATGTGGTCAACTGTGATTATACTTTACTAGTTTAAGGCCTTGGT
Source organism: Gnetum montanum (assembly GCA_015680685.1). Taxonomy (NCBI): domain Eukaryota; kingdom Viridiplantae; phylum Streptophyta; class Gnetopsida; order Gnetales; family Gnetaceae; genus Gnetum; species Gnetum montanum. Next base: position 39,436 of record MNCI01005463.1, on the reverse strand, counting down.
AGGCCATAGGATTGCTAATTTAAAACCATGGCAAGCCATGGTTACATGGTATTAAATAATGGTAAAAAATGTTAAAACATGATGGGAACAAAGCCAAACAAGGTAAAATAAGGTGAAGTAGGCTATATATGATCCTACATGGTGAGTTGAGGCCACATTTTGCCAATTTTAGGCCTTGGCAAATTGTGGGGTTGCTAGTTTAAGGCCTTGGTGGGCTATGTTGGGAAGCCTATTTCAATGGGCAAGGTCACAATGAAGCAAAGCAAGATAAAAACTTGATAACAATAGGTAAAATAAGGTAATAACAAGATGAAGGCAAGGAGAAATTGAGTTAAATTAAAGAGAAACCTCGTAAACTAGGTGAAATAAGAAAAAATGTAATTAAATTGAATAAATTTTTAATAAGATATTTATTTCTTTATTATATATTTGAACCAAGCAGGGCAGTGCCTTGGGAGTTGTGCCTCTGCCGGCCCCAACGGTCTGCACAACCCTGATAGGGCATCATTGACAGGAACACCGCTAGTGGTGTAGGTAGAGCACTCGGTATGGGATAGGGCATGGAAAAGCGTAGGGAGTGTTGGCAATTGGCGACTGCTGGCAAAGGGTGCATGATAGCAATAGACCACAATTAACAATAGATGGCATGAGGCGAAGGATGGAGTACAGGAGTATAGCTGTGTGGCGGCAACAAGTAGGTTGAGGGAAGATGGTAGTGCAGGATTATGCAGCTGGAAAGATGAGAAAGATGATTTGATTTGTTTTTCTTAGAGCCATATTTGATTTGCTATAATTGCAGAGGAGAAAGATGATTGTCTGGGATCCAATCTTGGATAATTTGTGTAGTATTTGCTGAAGTTGGCTGCAAAATTATGGAAGGCTGAGATATAAGAGGTTTCGGTTTCATTGTTTGGAAGTCTCCTGAGAGCAGTTACCCCGACATTCTCCATTAAACTCTGCTACGAGGGACAAGTCGGAAATCTGGAGAACAACATGGCGGAATGGAATGAAGAATTCATCCACAAGCTACCGAAAATGATAATCCTGGTCCGGCAGGATGAGAGTCAGGAAACATTGAAAGAAGAATAAGAATCTCTATGAACTTGTTGATTCAAGATTCATTTCCAATGTCTCTTTTCAGAGCAATTTTGTTGTAATCTACTCGTGTTTGATCGTTTGCTTCTACCAATTTGTTGGAATTTTACTTGTTACTGGGAATCCTTATTGATATCTGATGCTACATATGTTTGAGATATCGTTTCGAACTTTGATTAATGGTCGATCCTTGACACACGTTATACAGAAATTCGAGTAGTTAAAAATGCCTGGAGGAGGAGATGGGCATTTGGTGCTTGTTGGGAATCTGTGTAAGTCAAAGTACGTTAGGTATATACGAATTGGAAATTTACGTGTAGCAGCATGAGCCATTATTTGTCTATGTCTAGTTAAAAACTCAAGTACAAATTCTGCTCAGGGTGCACAGAAAGTAGGATTTCTTTTTATCAGGCATTCATGGTTTCTAGTATTTCTTTTGAGTTCTTTTCATCCATTGGGATATGATTCACACAAAAAGAAGTTGTTCGCGGATAGATTCCAGAAATTTCATTCATTCATTTTTTTTATATCGTTAGATCCAAATAAGTGTTTTACAGATTGATCAAAGCCATCCTACAGGACTTGCAGCCAACCTGTTAAAGCTTTTCGAGTCAAGACCAATCCTTGAATGCAAGCCACCATCGGAAAAGTGAATCAGGCTGATGGATGGAAAATTGACTATAGAGAGTGGCCATGGGTGTTATCAGCAGGCACATAATCTGCAGTCAACACTTGTCCATAGGGACCTTGCTTCAAGTTCATTTCATCCTCGTAATCTTGTTTAGTGTTAAAAGTAAGCGTCTGAAAAACAAGCCAGAATAATGCACTATCCAAAGCAAGGAAAGCTGCTTTCCCAAATAGACCTATCTTTGCAGTTGGATAATCTGTGCTTTCAGAATGTACATTATTATTTTTCGGTGAAAAACTTCAGTGATTAACACCCACAAGTAAGGCTCTCAGCAAATACAGAAACAAGAAGTACAATAATAAAGGATACCACTAGGATAGGGTTCTTATGCAAATCATGAGCAGGAAAAAATTGTCCATTGTCGGGATAAAACTGCAATGCCAAGAAGTGTAGATAACAACAATGATACAACTGCAATACTGCTTAAGGCAATGGAAGGATAAAAAGGGGATTTGCAAATGGTGAAGCTTTTGCCTGTGATGGGTATTCCAGCAGCTGGCTTCATGTTGTCAGCCACAACCCCAAATATGAAAGAAAGTGTGTCAATAACCAAAATGAAAATAAAAACTCGAACTCTCCTAGCTGAAGTCATACTACCTGGCCATTGAATAATCATGGCACTAGAGCAGAGACATTCCTTTCTATAGATTTTGAACATGAAATTTGGTAGTGTCGATTTGATTATTTCAGGGGCATTTGTGGCTGGTGTTAGAAATTTAGGGCTATTCATTGGTCATACTTTCAAACATTATGACAACAATATATTTGACGACCATAGCTCACATTGTAAAATCAAGTGGCCTTAATGGTTTTGTTCTAATGTGGTGCAATGGTATAGTATGTGGTCCTTTTTTGGAAATTTTACCTCTTTTGTATGGTATTACTTTTTCATTGTAATATGATTTCCATACAAGGAATCATTTTTTCTTGGTTGGATTCCATGCTCCTGCCCTTTTTTTATTTGTATTTGTTTGTCTATAGAGTGTTGGTAGTGATGAAAGTAATGAAGTTGGTAGTAATGGTGACAATAATGTTGTTGACATTGATCTCCCTCTCTCTGCTTATGGCCGAGTCACTAGCTATGTCTAGTTCTTTGATTATTATCACATCTATTTTCATTTGGTTATATTAGTCACAAACACCATGCATTGTCTTTGTTGTTGTATGTTACACTATGCAAACATGGCTTTGGACATCATAGCGTGATTTCAACTAGAGCTCAGTTTTAAATTCTTATATAAACATAAGTAGTAAATGTAACAAAGTCATAAGCTAAAGCCAATAGATAAAATGTGACAATGATAATTTTAAACCACGATAAACACATATAAGTAAACTCGTGTATAATGCTATTTGGTAGATTGGCTAAAAGGTCACTATGCTCACTAATTTGAGGTCCTAGTAGGCCATTGCTCCAACAATTTTAGGCCTTGCCAAGCCATAATGTTGCTAGTTTAGGCCTTAGTTGGCCATGATCAATACTTTCCTAGTAAGTATGAGTTTCTCTTGAGAGAGCGCATAAGGCTAAAATCAATAGTAAAACATGGTACAATGTTGCGAAAGTAAACAAATGATTTTTAGCAAGAGAGAGTATGAGATGTTTGCTTGGAACTTGTTGTTTGATCTTTGATAGATCAATGAATCCTTTTCACACAATCTTACCCTCACCATCCCTCTTGTTTAGGATGGTCACCTACATGCATTTTCATTGATTATCCCATGTTACAGAGTTGACATTGTTTGCATTGTTGTTATTCTCATTGTTGATGGCCCTAGTCTAAGTGTTAGGAGTTTCCTCTTAGAACTCCACCTCTAAACCTCAGTTCATGTTGATATAGTTAACTAAGAGTAGCAACAAATTATCATCATGGATCACAATTTCCCCAGCTTTGTATGACAAGTAAATCTCCTAATGTATAGGAGATGAAATTGCCCAAAGCTTTACGAACCATGTTCTTCCTAGGATCAAGTTGAAACTGAGTGTCTCTTTAACTACTAAGAAGTTAGTAGATTTGGGAAATTGCTCTCTTGCTACAAAATCCAAGGAGATGAAACCTTGCACTACTATTTGTGAGCCATTAGATGACTTGAGTGATGAGGTAGTTGTCTCATGAATGTTCTTGGTTAAGCCTAGCTTGTCAACAACCAAAAATGATACCACATTAGTTGCCACCACATCTTCTACATGAACAGAGTGAATTTTGTACTTGCCAATACATATGATAACAAGGAGAGAAGCAAATAACACTTCTTTGTTATGAGAGTTAATCTTCATCTCACTATCATAAAAGTTGAGCATTGGTTGATGCTTGTTTTCCCTAAGAGAAGTTTATTCAATGACAGAGTAGATTGATTCTTTGTTGGCTGGTATGTCTTTGCTCATAAGGATGGAGGTTAATACTTAAGATAGTGCATCCCTATGTGCAAGAGATGTCATGACCAAGTCATAAAAGTTTGGTGACATGTTCTTTTACTTAAGGGATCATTTGGCTTGTTTCATGGTTGTAAGAAAACTCTTTCCCTTGGCGTGTTATGTTTTGGCCTTAGTGGTTCTAAGCTCCTCCATCCTTCCTATAGTTTATGGTTTAGGTTTCGATGCATGTGCCTTGGGTTTCTTGTCCATTGAAACACCACCAATTTTGGGCTCCTACAATTCAACAACAGATTTTTCTAAGTGTCAAAAATTAGGCAAAATTTTTGTAAGTCTGGTGTTATGCTCTGCAACATAAATAGTGTAGCACACCTCAAGTCCTATATTTTGCAAAATTTTTCTAAGTTTTCTTGCTATGCTCTCCAGCATGGCCAACATAGCACACACTTCCATGGCTAGTTTGCACAAATGTCAAACTAGAAGTAGTCAAAGGTTGCTTGGGATGGGCCAAATAGTGTGGAAAATTTTCTATCTCCTAGATTATCAACCTTTCTATGCTCTCTAGCGTACCCAGCTTGACACATGTCCTAGTTTCCAATTCACCCAAGTACTAGGCTAGAGTCTGTCAAAAGTGCTCAAGATGGATGAAATAGTTTGGCAAGTTTTCTATCTCTTAGGCTATCATGCACTGCTACACTGCACAACATAGCAAGCTTGACACAAGTTTCAAGGTCCAATTTTGGCTAAGTATTGGACAAGGATCTGTCAAGCTAAATTAACATGAAAGATGCATTTGGCACATGTTCTAACTTCCAAGGCTATCTATCTTGCTACACCCCAGAGCATGATCAACATGCCATGAAGAAACATTGTAAATTTCATCAAAATTCATCAAAGTGTCCATGCAACGCTTTTCTTTGCTATGTAGTGTAGCCAGCTTGACAGGTGTGGCAAGTCAAAAATTTGCAAAATTTCACCCCCAAAATTGTCTCTACGCTTGACCCTACTCAGAAGAGGGGGAAGATGTAGTCCTAGAGTGTAGCCTCCAAATTGCATTGTTTTGACACTATTTGTAGGTACATGATGGTCTCTTAGACTCTAGCACATGTAGTCCAAGTAGTGTGGTCATAGTTTGACAGTCTCTAGGGTTCCCATTCCTATCCTGTAGAGTGTAGCACTTTGCTACAAAGAGCATAACATGTTAGTATGACCTACCTATGCCCATGCCACGTGGCATCCAATCCCCGTTTTGACCTAAACCTAGCCCTATAGATACCCTGACGTTTAGCATTTCAAGGGTTGGCAAATCATTTGAGCATTCCTAGCATCTTCGTTACTCCCGCACTTGAGTACTTGAGCTTCAAACCTTGGCAAGCCCCATGATGCAGTCTTTTCTTGCAACTCTAGAGCATGATGAAAACCAACCTAGCAAGTTCAGCCTCCCTTGTAGCTACTAGCACCATGCCCTTGACATCCTAGAGACTATGACTGCATCACTACACTACCACTATGCTTGTTTAATGCCACATACCATTTTCACATCCTATTCAAGAAAAAGTTACACTCCTCAGTTTTGGGGTGGTGCATTCTTCTACTCTCAACTCTCGTTCCATTTTCTTTCTTAGCATTTGTTTCACATTTTTAGCATAACTCCTACATTTCTCTAATGTTAATATGCATTTACATGTCTAAATCATTATTTTTTGGGTTGAGACTCTACACTACGCTCTTGCTTTTGTCTTGGCTCCCATGTGTTATCTCCATAAACTCCTTTTACAAATGGTTATTTTTACACCACGTAAGTCCTTGTCTAATCAACTAGACCATTCAGGGCACCTCATTTTCATTTTCCTAGCATAGCCCTCACATGGATTCAGGGTTAGGCTATATGCCTATGGACCTCTCAGTGTTCTAGCCATCGATGTTTTCAGACATCATAGTTATTTGGTGCTAGAAGGAGGGCCTCCCATTACTTCTATGTTCAAGGGTAGTCCAATGTGCTTTCTAAACCCCTATCACTAGTGACAAGCTAGCATAGACATGACACCCCTATGGACTTGCCATGGTAGTAGCTGGATCATAGGCTAGCGTAGGAGTTGTCTATGTTCTGGTTGGTTTAGATTGGTCCCAGTTGATGCTTCCCCTAGAACCCTGTAGGATGGAAAGCCCAAACTATGTCCATTGCATTAAGCTCTAAGCATTTTGTAGAGTGTAATAACCCTGTGAGTGTAATAGTCCCTCAAACCATAATGAGCATAACATTAGAGATAGCCATTTTTTCAACGTTCCTAGACTTGGTCATTTTTGGCCTATTTTTTATAATTTTCATACTTAGCCATTTTATTTTAAAGTTTTCTATACTTAAATGTTTTTTGCAATCATCTTCGTTTCTCATGTCTTTCCTACATAGCAATATGAACCTCTTTAACACCTTGGTTGTTGCCCTGACCATGAAGGTGGCTCATCCCATCCAACAGGTGGGAGACGTTGAGCAATCCCCTAGTCCTATGCGACCACAATGATAGTCTCTTAGACTACATTACCAATCACCTAAGCATAGGGTGATCAATGATGAATAGTACAACTTCCTATGTGCAAAGCTTCAGGTGAGCCGATCATTGGACCGCCAAGAGATGAAGGTGATGCATAGTTTCAAAATCATCCATTGAAATGGGAGGGAGTTCTTTTCCACACCTAATGTGGTCATACCACTAACTAATAACTTCAAGTGGATCTTGGACCAACATGTTAGGGTGAGTGGGCCAAGAGAGTAGGACATAGCATCAAATTATAATGAACCCCTGCAAGATGGGCAAGAGGAGTTTGAGTCCCATTCTAATGGTGGCATCCCATTCTATGTCTTAGCCCAATAGCCTGCTCACATATTCATGCTACACTAGTCACAATCCTCTACCTTCTTTGAGGTAGCCATGATGCTTCCACATTCCAAATCTTTGCTAGTGGTAGCTAGTCACCAAGTCCTGCCTGTGCAATAGGGTGTAGGACCTTCTACTTCCTTTTCTTTTGTCATTTCTTTGTAGTCTATTTAGCCTTCACAGTTAGCATCTATGACATATCACAACCACAGACAAGTCACATTCCTGTTATCCTAGCCATCTTAGTCCTACCACCACCAATAGCCCCAACCTCAATCATGTGGTGGGTCGTGACTTTTATACCCATTGTACAATTTTCGCACATGCCACCATACATACAACAACAAACTTAGCAAGTGTCACACATGGTGGCATAGCCCACAATAGGGCTATGGGCTGCTCCAACAACATCATCAATGGCACAAACAATGCAACCTTCTACAACATCCCCAAGTTTGAACCAAGCATTCCAACTCATACAGACTCTCATAAAGGAGGTTAGGTGGCTTAAGACAACAAATTCGAAAATGGTTCACGTAATGGACTTCTACCAAGATGATCCCATCAGCCCTGCCATCCCTCCACTAACACTGCCTCTTGGGGTTCAACTCCCCAAATTTACAAAATACAATAGTGAGGGTGACCCCAACGCTCACTTAGTAACTTTCCATTCTGAGTGCCTATTATTGCAGGCATGGCCCATGTAATCATCCACATTTTCACTATGTCTCTAACTAGCAAATATCTTAACTAGTATTTTGCACTCCCTAGAGCTTCCATCTCAACTTTAGAGAAGCTTCTAAGCTAGTTCATAACTCACTTCAAGTACAACTTGAAGCCTGAGGCCATGCTATACCAAGTAATGAATGTTAAACAAGAAGCACTGTAACTAATGCAAAAATTCATACAACATTGGAGTACCTCCCTTAACGAGATTCATGAGTTGATAGTTAAAATCCACCTGCTAGCCATTTTCAAGGGCACAGTAAATGATTTTATCAAATTGAAGCTGTACTATTTAGCCCCACATTTTCTTAGCCAAGCTTTTTCTTAGACAAAGAGCATACAAGATGTGGAAGAAGCCAGTAGGAACCTAGCTTACATGGCCTACAAAAATGCTCACACAAAGAAAGACAAAGAAAAGGGGAAGGCCATAACAACTATTGTAGCTACGGTTGATGAAGCCAAACCCAATAACAAACTAGCGACTAAGGCACCTAAGGCCCTAGCCAACAACAAAAAAGCATTGGGTTTTGGCAATGTGGAAAACAACCAACCTGCATCATCAGAAATCACAGGGCAAGCTCCCCCAAGGTCAAACTTTGAGTGTAAGGATCACTCAAAGTACACTCCTTTTCCAATCAAGCTATTAGAGCTTTTGGATCAACTTTTTAGTGCTAGGTCCATTTAGCATAAACAAATGTTAGAAGATGCATGTAAATGCCATGAGAGGTACTATGAGGTCCTCCAAAACCCTTCTATGACTATGCCAAATGAGCCTCCGGTACCTAAGAACTTCAGATTGGACCAATTCTATAACTACCATTAGCTGCATGGCCATGACACACATTATTGCTTACCATTGAAGGATGATAGTCAATGCATGATTGATTAAGGCAAGTTGGTCCTTGATTAAAGTAATCTTGTCTAGCTAGAGAACCAGTCCATGAAGGTCTATAAGGACCCATTAAATGGTAGTGGTGTAGGTTACATTATTAATGTTATTAACATTGATGATGATCCAGAGCTAACACATGAACCGTTTATGGTTTTTATGCCCTCTAGTTACATTAGGGCCTCAACATCAACCAAGCCATAGGCCCCCTTTGTCATCAAGGCACCACCTTTGGCACCCATGACATCCTTTGTCGTTAGGACCTTGCAGCATGTTGCAGTAATGGTAGCCCAAATAGCTTTTTTTGTTAGGGTGCCAAAACATGTAGATGCCCCACCTATTCAGGGTCTGGTGGTAGAAATTGTATCATGATCCACCTACCCAATGAGACATGATGAGTGCTTGGCTATCAAGATGATTAGGGAACGCATGGAGCTAGGTCCCCTTAAGCCCACTCCCTTGTTAGCCATACCTTTGGCCTCATCATCTTATGTCACTAATGCCAAAATAGATAGTAGACAAGTAAACACCGACGCTTGAAGGCCCCCAACGCAACCAAAGAATAAATCTCCTCCTCAAGAAATCTATCTCCTAGGACATATGGAGGAGATGAAAACCATCAAACAAGCTGATGGTGGAAAATATTTTCTAGTGTCAAACAAGCCCTAAAATAGAAAAACATAACATTGAGCCTATATGATTTGATCATGACCTCCCCTACTCATTGTGAAGCCTTGGTTCGCATGCTTCCATCTATTTTTGTTAAGGAAGACATGTTGGCAAATGAAAAGGCTATCCATGCCATAATGCTCCTACCTACAACCAAAGAGCCAAGGTCAACACCCTTGACCTTTCGCAATGAAGTAATCAAAGCTGACCCTGAAAAGGGTCAGGTAACCACTACACCCATATTCATAATGATTCACATGGATCAATACAAAATCCACAGGGTGCATGTGGATGATGGGGAAACAACCAATGTCATCCCATTTCCAATCATCAACAAGCTTGGCTTGGTGGATCAAATCAGGCCAACAACAATGACATGTTTGAAATTCTTTAATGTACCACATGTAGTTGTCAAGGGGACAATCATGATTGATTTCATGGTAGGGGAGAAATTCCCCACTAATGTTGAGTTCATCGTAGTTGAAGAGATGCTTGAATTCAACCTAATCCTAGGGAGGCCCTAGTTAGCCTAACTACAGGTCGTCTCTTCATCCATTCACCAAGAGATCCACTTGCCTTACAAAGGAGGGGAGGTGGTGATCCTTGATGACAACATAGCCCCTCCAATCATCAACAACGTAGACACTAAATAAGGATTGGAGGTAGAGATTTTTGAGGACACACCACCTATTTGTAATGAAAGTCAATGTTGTTTAGTCGATGTTAAGCAACCAAGCAAGATGAGAGACCTTCATGAGGAAGCTCTATGGGTAGAATTACCCTTTTCTATAGCAAAAGATGGCCTAGGGGAGTACTGTCTAGTTCCTTCTAGGCTTTACACACCGCTTAACCTGCATTGGGTTAGGAAGCATCTATGTGACTAGGGCATGTCTCTAATTTGCTTGCCTCTCCAACTTGTTTTTTTTGTTCCTTTGTCTATACAATTACAATTTGCATTATTGTTTTCATCTTCCATTAGTTACAATTTTTTCTAGCTTTCTTTACTAAACAAAAAAGGCTTGGAAAGGCCTTAAACTCACATGGCCCAAAAAAGCCTTAAACTATCACACGACTTGCTAAGGCCTAAAACTGGCAACCAACTTCCTTTCGTGCAATGGCCCAAAATGGCCTTAAAATAGTGATGATCTGAAATGGCCTTAAACTAGTGATGGCTCTACCACCATGGCCTTAAACTAGCATGGGGCCCACAAGGGACATAATTACATCAACTAAATCATAGGTTAAAATCATAACAATATCAATTGAATCATAAGTTAAAATGGCAAAATGAAAGGCAAATAACTATCATAGATTTCATTAAATCATCAATAAAATACATAGTCCAAAATTACATAACAACATGAAATATCTAAAAAGAGAAAAAATTTCCTAATAGTAGGGCTACATCTTAAGCATTTGAGTCTGCATTATGCAATGGGAAACTAGGGCTCTTCCCCTTTACCTTCATCCGTCACTCCACTTGGTCCTTCACCCTCACTTGGAGCCTGCATTAAACAAAAATGAAATGATAAACTAGTCAATAAATGAGATAACACGAAAAATTATCATAAAATAGACAATAATAAATTAAGTTAAACAAACTTGAGATGGGCCCACATCCAAGTTTGGGGGCATCTTATTGAGGCCAACCTCTAGATGTTGGAGGATTTCATCCTCCGACATACGTGTCCAATCCTCCTCACCCAGGTCAATGCCCATAAGGGTTTTCCCTTTCTCCATGGCTGTCCATGTGGGCAGCCCTAGCAAAAATGTTGTAGAAGTTACCTCTCTAAAAGGAATAGTGATCTATCTCTCCAGGAACTCACTAACCACTACATGGCTTGTGAATAGTTTGTAAGCCTGCTTTGCATTGATTACATCAAGGAATATCTCTTGACATTGCTGTCCGTAGACTCATCCCTATATTTCTTACAGTAGGCTTTGCGTTCTAACTTATAGTGATGTTTATGGTTCTTTTGTGCTTGTCCCCATTCATACACTTTTGCATTGTAATCCTTCTAATCTTGGTTTTTCCTAGCCAAGAGGTCCATCTACAACTGTTGTTCGATAACCTCATAAATGACCTTATTTTTACCCCAAACAATCAACCAATACCTAGCATAATTGATCTTAGCCATGCACCATTTTTCATCTGACTTGTCATGTGCTACGAGGAAGTCATAACACGACTATAGGTCTTCTAGTCTAGTTACCTGGTTTTCCCTCTATTCTCGAACCTCTTGCACTTACTTCTAAAGCTCCTCATTTACATGCCTACACTCCCACAATGCTCATGTGCAGTGCATTGTACACTTTCTTATCTCTTCGTATACATGATGAGTCGCCTACTCCACCTCAAGGGGAAACTTGATATGCATCAACATGGACCACTCTATTTGGGTCCCATTTGAGGCGCTAGCTTGTTATCCCAATAATAAGTGGTGAAACAGTAGCCATAAGATAAATAAGAAAACTAACCAAACAAAAAAAATAAGAAATAAAAAAAAGAGAGGGAAGAAATAATGATCGTAAAATAAACATACCCATCTCAGGGTCAATCTGTTTGAGGTGGTCTATCATATCATCCACCACACCTTGCATAAAGGAAAACTTAAGTAGAGTTTTTGCCCATGGTTGTGTGTATATGGTGGATGTTGATTCTAGATGTTTAGTAGAAGCATCAATTGCTGCAACAAAAAGCACTTTATCATCATTAAAAGAAAGAAATACAATAAAGATGATGGTGCGAGGATCCTACCTAGCAAGCCCTCAAGGGTGAGAGTGGGGGGATCACCCATTTTCACACCATTAAAGAAATGTTCAAACTCATTATTCTCAAACTGCAACCCCTCTTCTTCAAGTTCCCTTAACATTTTGGTAGCTTCTTGCTCATCCTCACCTACCATGTGTCCCTTGAGTTGAGGGACATTATCCTCTAAGGGCTCCTCTTCCATTGTAGGGACCCTTTGCCTACATTGTGCAAATTTATGCTAAAATGTCCAATAATAAATTCAAAAAATATCATGACATTAAATAATGCATACTTATTGGCTAGTTCTAATCATACATCATGGAGTTTGAATCATAGCTTCTTGCCCCTCTCCTCCACTTCATGTGCAAGCTCCTCCGTCAGGCGAGGCTTCTTAATTGCATCTTTGATGACCTCACCATCTTAGTGATGAGTCGGGCCCCTCTTGTTGCATTGCCTGTGTTCATTGGTGAAGCCTCCATGGCACTATCACGTGCACAATAGGATTTCCCCACATGTCCTTTTTCCATCATTGAGAAAAACTCACCGATGGATTCTAGGGATTCTTGTGATCGCATTGTGTAGAATAAATGGTGGATCCATAGCTTGGAGATCTAGGTGCGATCTTGCACCATCCATTGTCCATTCTCACAGACCACCAAAATTTTCTCAAACCTTCATAGGCATGCTACAAAGAAAGTGAAATGCACGTGTAATCATGCCTGTAGGTTGCTACGTAGCTTAACAATTTTAGTTTGCAAGCCATTAACAAGGTAGTTGGCCCAGTTATACTGCATCCCCTCCTCTATCACATCTCTCATAACCCAAGCTTGCTCCACCCTAAGGACCTTTTCTTGGGAAAGTAGCTTAGGAAATGCATGAGCCTGAAAGATATGATAGAGGTGTTGGGCCATAGGTAATTCCACCATCTTCATGGGTATACCCTTATGACCCTTTTTAGTGCCCAACCACTCTTCAATGTCCCTTCTATGGTCTAGGTCCTTGTCAGTCTTCTCTGCTACTAGAAAACCTTCAGAGGAGATGCTGAAGAGATCCAAGAAGAGTTCATCTATGATCTCGAAGATCACCCACACATTATGAACTCATGTGCAAAAGTGGTCAGCAGTCGCGGTGAAAGAGTCAACTAGGGTAATCATCTCAGCCACTGGGATGTTTAGGTTCATGGCCAAGAAAAGGTCCATGAGCCTATCCCACTGAAGATTATAGGCTATCCCTATTGAGGCGTCATAGCACAACCAGCATTGTGAGCTCTTAGCTTCATCATACTTGAAGAGAAGAGTGGCCTCAATTTTCCCTAAAGCAACCATCATAACCTCTCTTGACTTAGTTACAGTTGCAATGAGCAAAGGTAAAAATCAACCATATCTTAAAAAATAAAACTAAAAGTGCGTGAAAGTAAATGACAAATAACTTATGTGGCACAAATGGTGTGTAGAATGGTGGCAGTGGGACCAAAACCTCATCTACACTTGGTATTCAGGTTGCCCACTTAACATCTAACCAGCTAAGATTCTGACACCTCTCATAAGATTTGGAATACCTACTAGGGTATTCCACCAAATTTACCCTGACTAGTCCAATCACTCTAGCATGCATATTCTCAATACATGAGAACATGTGTAGGGTAGTTTTGGTCAAGTTTAGCATCCCCTCTTCATCATGGAGGCCATCTTTATCAATGAAAAATTTAGTGATAGGCAAAAGCAGTTAGCATCCTAAGTCATGAAATAATAGGTAGTGTAAGAAATTGCAATAGGTCTCACCCTTCAGCACAATAAATTATCCCAAGTGGGTTTTGGAAAATGGTGTGCACGTGTTGGGAAATAAATATAGTGTTATACTTGTTGTAGCATTGGAACTTAGGCATTCCCCATGTCCTAGATAAGAGTTTGAGGTCTTTTTAACACTAGCTCGAGCTCCTTGCCTCTTCATCTTCAATAGGCTTATCAGACATAAATTTCATAATGCCTTGATTCACCCTAGGCAATAATGTCTCAACTATGACATCTACTGCTTTAGCTAACAAGTGTGATCACATTATCACACTGAAGTGGCAAAGCAAGAATTTTAGGAATTCCTACACACTGAACCAGAACCAGACTACCTGGTGTCCCACATGTGCATGTGATGTGGGAATGTTTGGTATAGGATCACTCATACAACATAAGATCTCCACTAGTTCAACCACGATGAGAACGGGTTTCAGCAAGACCCTACAATACCACAAAAGTAGTAAGATGAAAACGTTAGCACTGGAAAAATGAAAAAATAAAATAAAAAATGCATAAAATAAAAAATAAAAATAAATTAATTACATTCAACATAATTAACCTTCTACCTGGCTCCATAGGAAAGGAACATTGGCACCCCCATCTAACGTGCCTAGTTCCTAACAGGGCATAGCACTAACATTTACATTTTTTCCAAGCATTATAATTTTAAAGAAAATACCAAAAAAATTTCTATTGGTTACGCTCCCCGCAAAGTGTGACATCTTCAAACTCAAAATTTTTCTAAGTGTTGGTTTTGCTATCCATAAAGCATAACATCTAGCTAAAAATTTTTCAATTTTTTTCTAAGGGTTAGTTACGCTACCCACATAGCATGACAACTACAAAGCTTCAAAATTTTCTTAGTGTTGAGCATAATAGTTTCAAAACTTTTCTAACATTTTGTCAAGCAATTAGGGACATCCTAGCATGATAGACATGATCCTCAATCACCCTTCCCTAACTATTATGCTCTAGCATTGTTCCTAAGCTGCCATGGCCGAACCTTTGTCCCATGTTGTGACATAGGATGCTCAAACCTTTGTCCCATGATGTGGCATGGGATGCCCAAAAAATCCTTGTTATGTGTCATGATGCAGGATGCCTAGGAAACCCTAGTCCCACGTTGTAGCATGGGATACTAATGAAACCATGTTCCATGCTATGGCGTGAGACATGCAGAAAACCCTTATTCTACACTACAGTGTGGAATGTTGAAACCCTTGTTTCACACTACGCTCATAGTACACACTGCCAAAAGCCCCATTTTACACTATGCTCATGAGATGCCATAGAAACCCCTATTTTACGTTGTGGTGCAAGGCACTATAAAAATCATATTCTATGCTATGGTGCAGAATGCCTAGAAATCCATGTCCCATGTCATGGCACAGGATGCCTAGAACCCTTGACATAAAAGAAAAAGAATGAAATAAAAAAAATGCATCGCAGAACCTCTCATTCCTGGCCATGGCTTAGAGTGGTCATAGTGGTAATGGTAGTCCCTGCTTGTGGTAGGCCACCCTCAAAACCCAAAACACCCAAAACATGTAGGAAAGTAAGGAAAGAAAAAATCATAAAGGTGAGTGTAACAACTTACCTGGTTGACGATGTCTCCTAGCAATCCTCAATGTGCACCTTGGGAAGATGCCTTAGGGTACACTCACCTTCATAAATGTTGGTGAGGCTAGAGTGTTTATATTCACTTCAACATGCCATCTTTGGTTGCTACACTTTAGTTTCCCCTTTTTCATGCTCTAGCTTTCCTTTGTCACTACTACGCTCTACCTTGACCATGCTATGCTTGGATAATTTTTGGCTCTAATGTTGAAAATGATAGGTTTACCATGGTAAAACCTCTATTCATACCCTTCAGGGTTAAATGACACATGACCCTCCCAAGATGTCCTGTGTCCCATGCATAACGTAGGATATTTTGTGTCCTACGCATAATGCAAGATGAGTGTAGCACCCAAAGTGAGAAAACTTTTGCAACTTTTCCAACTTCCTATACTTAGAAAATGTTTTGCATTTTTATAATTTCTGAATAAACATTTAGATCAATCCTATGTTTCAAACCTCTTAAGCTTTACTTAAACCTATGTCACACACATTGTCTATGGTCCACTATGACCTCAAACTGGTAATGTCATGGCCAATTGAAGCTGTAAAAAATCTCTTTACATACTACATAGTTAGTTAAGTTTTCATATCACTGTCTTCCTTATTCTATGCATTTTTCTTTATTAAAATAGATACTACTTGACATTTTTCTGGTTGTTTTGTAGGATCTCTTAAACAAGATTGCAAAAATGAATGCATACGAGAGTCTTCATTCGCCCTTAGTCTTAATTGGACCTTATGGTGGTGCCACAAGATGCATAAACACCAAAATCCTAGAATTTGAGCCATTCACTTATGACACAAATGTAGCATCCCTAGAGACATTTCTAGACTAGCTAGACCATCTAATTAGAGCTCTAGACTTAGAAGTAGGTGATGTAACTAAGGATCCCCTCATAGAAGTCCCTATAATAACATGTAAAGATGAGGTAAAAACATTAAAACTTAACTCCTTGTTAGAGCCTCAAATCCAACAGAGCATCTCTGAAGTTCTTAGTGATAATGCTAAGATTTTTGCATGGTCTTATGAGGACATGTCGGGCTTAGAACCTCATATAATGCAACATAACATTATTTTAGCTCCTTGCATTAAACTAGTTAAGAAAAAATTTCATAAAGTCAAGCTTGAGGTCACGTTGGTCATTCGTGATGAGATCACTAAGCTTTACAAAGCTAGTTTCATCTAGGAAGTTGACTACATTGACTGGGTCTCAAACATTGTAGTCGTCCCCAAGAAAAATGGAAGTATACACATTTGCGTAGATTTCCAGGACCTAAACAAGGCAACCATTAAAGATGATTTCCCTTTTCCTAGTATTGACCAACTCATCGATACTATCGCTAGTCATGCCTTGTTGTCCTTTATGGATGGGTTCATAGGGTACAACCAAATCCAAATCAACCTAGAGCACCAACGTAGCACTACTTTCATGACCCCTTGGGGTACATTTTACTACACAATGATGCCCTTTGGACTAAAGAACGTAGGAGCAACATATCAATGTGCGATGATGTACATCTTTAGTGACTAGCTATTAAACTTGCTCAATGAGTACATTGATGACGTAGTAGTTAAGTCCAAAGTAGCTCATGACCATGTAGATGACTGAGACCATGTTCTTAAGCATCTCCTTAGACATGACCTTAGGCTTAATCCCAAAAAGTGTGTCTTTGGTGTCAAAACTAGTCACATGTTAGGCTTTGTGATGTCAGAAGCAAGCATACACATAGACCTCGACAAGGTTAAAGCTATCACCAAGTTAGCGCCACCAACAAACCTTAAGGAGTTATGCAAGTTATAAGGAAGATTACAATTCATACATAATTTTATCATAAGCTTAACTAATAAGTTGTAGCCAATGCAACATTTGCTCAAAAAGGGGATCCACTTTGAGTGGATAGCTCAATGCCAAGAGGCATTTGAAAACTTAAAAAAGGAGTTGGCTCAACTTTCAATAGTCTACCCTCCGCAAGGAGATAAACCATTCTATATTTAACTTGCAACCTCAGACACATCCATTGCTTCTCTGCTTTGCCAAAAGTGAGACGATGGCTTGGATGTCCTTGTTTACTACTTAAGCTATGCACTAGTAGCCCATGAGGCGAAATATAATGATGTGGAGAAAAATTGTCTCACCTTAGTCTTTGCACTCAAAAAGTGGAGACACTACTTTTTCCATAGTCAAGTTAATGCGATTTGCAAAAGCAATGTACTTAGGGCCATTAGAACAAACATATATGAAAGTAGTCAAATAGTAAGGTGGAAGGTAATAACCATGAGTTTGGTCTATACTATATAGCGCAAGCATCTACAAAAGGTCAAGCGATAGCTACACAACTCATGGCTTCACCTATAGATGATCAAGCAACAATTGATCTAGAATTTCTGGATGAGCATATCAATAGTATAAGTCAAGTACCCACAAAATTTGAGGCTATTTTACACTTTGATGGTGCTTCAACCATACAAGGTGGTAGTGCGACTACTATTATCATGTTCCCTTCCAAGGAGATTCAACCCTTTGCATATCACTTCGCATTTCCTTGTACAAATAATGTGATGGAGTATGAAGGTCTTCTTAGAGGTGTCTTAGTGACCCAAGAGTTAGAAATTAAAAATGTAGTAATATGAGGTGATTCGCATCTAGTCATCAACCAAGTCATAGAGGTTTATGCTTGTAAGGCACAACATTAACAATCTTACTATGATTTGGTGAAGCACTTGCTCAAGAAATTTGCAACCATGAATGTCCAACATATCCCTTGAACTAAAAATTCCATAGCTGATGCATTAGCTACTTTAGCCTTAAGCAAAGTGCTAGACATGTTTTTCGCTTTGCCTACTTTGATAGTGGATTGCACTGAACCTATAACTCACATAACAAGCATTGCAACCATACGCATAGCCCACACCCAAAAGTGGTATGATGGTATTAAGGCATACCTCCAATAGGGAGAGCCCCCACAACATCTAACCTCTACCCAAAAAGACACAATACAAAAGCAATCACAACAGTACATCCTTGTAGGTGATAGCACCTTGTGTTGTAGATCCTATGATGGAATACTATTAACTTGTGTTAGTGGTAATGAAGTGCAAAAGATCATCAACCAAGTCCATGAAGGACTATGTGGGGATCATATATCTCCTAGGGCAATGGCAGCAAAAATTAGACATCTAGGCTATTACTGGCCTTACATGGAGTGTGATTGTGTCTCCAAGATCAAGACATGTGATGTATGTCAACAACATGGAATCCTAAAGCATGTGCCACTCACTAAACTACATACTATGTAGATCACATGGCTATTCCAACATTGGGGGTTGGATATCATCGAGCCTATAATGCCTAAGTCTTCCACAAGACATAGATTCATCATTACTATAACTAAATATTTTACAAAGTGGGTTCAAGCCATTCCTGTTAGGAAGACAACATCATAGTAGGTTTGCAAATTCATCCTAGATAACATAAAGACCCAATTTGGTCTTCTCATGACTATATTCATAGACAATGGGCCACAATTTAGTAGTGCAAAAACAAAATTCCTCTATCAAAACTTTGGCATTAAACATTCCTTCTCATCACCATACTACCCACAGATGAATGGTTAAGTAGAGGCTACAAACAAAGTCATTATCGACCTTTTGAAGAAGATGCTTAACAATAGCAAGCAATGATGACATGAACAACTAGTTTACATGCTATGGGCCTATCACATGATATGCAGAATAGCAATAGGTAATATGCCATATAGTCTTGTGTATGGATTTGAAGTAATGTTACCTCTTGAATTGTAGGGCCCATTACTTTGCATGATCCTCTCAAACTTCACTGATGAGGTTCAAAACAATGAGTTGAGAACCATTGACCTTGAATCTATAAAGGAGGAACACATGCAAAGACTTGATCACATTACATGGTACCAAGAAATGCAATGGCAAAAGCACTATTTCAATCAACATCAACGCCTAATCAAGAAGGGGGACTTGGTCCTCAAGGTTTTTTATGAGCCTACAGACAAGTTATCAGCCAACTAGAAGGTCCTTTCTTAGTCATAAAGGTGTACAATAATGGAGCCTTCAAGCTTGTTGATCTAGATGGTAATGAGTTTGCCAATCTTATAAACTACTTGTACCTAAAGCCATACTACAATTGATATGTAGTATCATGCCAATGATAGAAGAAAATTAAGTGAATGTCCGCTATGACATTAAACTGGCACAGAATGTCCACTATGATGTTAAACTAGCATAGAACGTCATTGAGCAATGACGCTAAACTAGCACCCATAGCATGGTCCACTATAACCTTAAACTAGCCATCCACCATCTGCTATGATGTTAAACTAGCACAGTGGTCTACTAGAACCTTAAACTAGCACATTATGGTTTGCCCAAACCTTGAACTAGGATCATGGTCTACTAGGACCTTAAACTAGCACAACATGTGGTCTACCAAGACCTAAAACTAGGTTTGCAGTTCAACATCTATAGTTTAACATACATAGTTCTACAAACAAGTGAATGAGGATACTTCCAATATTTCATCACCTACCCACACCTCTCAGGTAGGATGGGATGTGATGTTGCAGTTCCAAAATGAAGTTCACATCATCAAGAAAAAATCCTCTAGGACATTTGTAGTGCCACCATCGCTAGCATCTTACTGATCTTATGGAGATGCCTTTTGACATCTTGCTAACCTTTTGAAGCTACTTCCACCATCACCAATCATCTTAGTCAAAGCTCCCACCATCAACATCACTTGCTAGAATACCAGTAGTACTGTGGCCTAGCCATAGCACTACCATCCTTTAGCCCTCATCATTGCTTGAGTCTAGAAGAGCATTTGGCAACATGGCTCCTCGCCTTGCAGCTGGGTTTCTTAGCTCCTACCTTTGGTAAGATTTCCTGAACACCTACATCAACATCACCTCTAGCCACTTGGATGCTCACTCCTAGTGTGGCTACTGAAGCTCTCATAGCTTGCCACCACTGACACCTGCACTGGCCTTCCTACTTTGGACATTGCATGCACCCACAACTTATGTAGCACTCGCATCCCTTGCCTTGCCCCTGGCAAATAGAACTTTATCCTCATTTCATGTGGTGGTTGTTTTTTCTTATTTTTTCTATGTTGCATTTGTAGGATAAAGCCTTGGTGGTATCACTCAAACATGCATTTCATCACGGTGACAAGGTACTGCATTGCTCTAATGTGTCTACTTTGGGTTTCCTAGCTTCCTAAGAGTGCACATCTCTACTATCCCCTTAGCCAATTGACCTATACCTCTTGATCTTGCGATCTTCCACATTCCTTGCAAGATTTCCTGATATACATGGAACTTTTCCTATAGTTAATTTCTAAACCCATGATGAGTCTAACATAACTCATCCCATGGGAAGCTTTGGTGGACTAGTCAAAGCCCCAAGTAGATGTAGCACAACTCATCCTATGGAGGAAACACCTTGTCTTATAGATGCAATGTTGTTTCCTCTAACAAAATTTTGATGCGTAGTTCACCTGGCAACACAAAAGGAAGCAAAAGTAAAAAAAATAACAAGAAACAAAAAAAAGAGGAAAAACAAAAGAGAAAAGAAAATGGGACAAGCCAAGTACCTAAGCCAAATTCCATAGTTTCCATCTTGCAATCGGTCTAGCCTTGAATTGACGATCTCACAAGCACTCCGACAAGAGGTCAAAATCCAAAGGGTAGGCCATCTTCGCATGTTGACTTCCTCACAAGCACTTTGATGAGGGATCATGCTTTGGTGACAAACCAACATAAGGTTGCATCCTAACAGTAAACACCCTCTCTATCCAATGTCCCTTAACCCATCTCCTTTTCCTTACCATACTCCATTTCCTTGGCACTCTCAAGCATAATGCAACGTTGTCTAATTGAGCATTGATGATTGGTGTTGGTGTTATGTTCATCATGGTATTTCATATTCTTTGTCAATGTCTCTCGGGTTAATCCTCCAGATGTCAGGAAAGAGGGGCCAATGAAACACCACCAATTTCAAGCTCCTGTAGTTCAATGGAAAATTTTTTTAAGTGTTAAAACTTGGGAAAAATTTTTCTAAGTCTAGTATTATGCTTTGTAGTGTAGACATCATAGCACACCTCAAGTCCTGTTTTTTGCAAAAATTTTCTAAGTTTGCTTGCTACACTCTCCAGCATGGCTAGCATAGCACACACTTCCATGTCTGATCTACAGAAATGTCAAGCCAGAAGTGATTAAGGATTGCTTAGGACGGGCCAACTAGTATGGAAAATTTTCTATCTCCTAAACTATCAAACTCGCTATGCTCTCTAGTGTACCCATCTTGACACATGTCCTAGTTGCTAGTTCACCAAAGTACTCGGCTAGAGTCTATCAAAAGTGCTCATGATGGACAAAATAGTTTGGTAACTTTTCTATCTCTTGGGCTATCATGCTTTGCTATGTTGCATAGCATAGCAAGCTTGACATAGGTTTTGGGGTCCAATTTTGCCTAAGTGTTGGACAAGGATCTGTTAAGCTAGCTCAACATGAAAGATGCATTTGGCACATGTTCTAACTTCGAAGGCTACTTGTCCTACTACACCCTACAGTGTGATTAGTGTCCCATGAAGAAACATTGCAAATTTAATCATAGTTCATCAAAGTTTTCATGCTACACTCTACTACGCTATGTAGCATAGCTAGTGTGATAGGTATGACAAGTCAAAAATTTGCAAAATTTTGCTAAGTGTTCTTACTACGCTCTACTATGTTGTGCAATGTAGCTAGCTTGAAACATGGAAAATGCCTCTAACAACCTTCAAAAGACTTTGAACTTGGCATCAACCTTCATCTTAGCTCTGATATCCCTTTGGTAGCCAAGATCAGTAGTTTTCATTTCTTTTGCATCCCCCATTAATCCTTAAAATTTTCTTTATGCTTGACCCTACTTAGAAGAGGGGGAAGATGTAGTCCCAGAGCATAGCCTCCAAATTGCATTGCTTTGACATTGTTTGTAGGTACATGGCGGTCTGTCAAACTTGGGCACATGTAGTTTAGGCAATGTGGTCATAGTTCAATAGTCTCTAGAATTCTTGTTCCTATCCTATAGAGCATAGCACTTTGCTACAAAGAGCATAACATGTCAGTGTGACCTGTCTACACCCATGCCATGTAGCAACCATGCCATGTGGTGTCCAATCCATGTTTCGAGCCAAACCTAGTCCTATAAATACCCCAACATCTAGCATTTTAGGGGTTAGCAAATCATTTCAGCATTCCTAAAATCTTCATTACTCTCGCACTTGAGTACCTCAGCTTCACACCTTGGCAAGCCCTATGATGTAGTCTTTCCTTGCACTTACAGAGCATGATGATAGCAAACCTAGTAAGTTCAACCTCCCTTGCAGCTGCTAGCACTATGCCCCTAATGTCCTAGAGGCTATGACCACACTGCTATGTTGCCACTGTGCCCGTCTAATGCCATGTACCATTTTTACATCCTGTTCAAGAAAAAGTTATGCTCCCTAGTTTTGGGACAGTGCATTCTTCTACTCTCAACTCTCATTCCAATTTCTCTCTTATCCTTTGTTTCACATTTTTAGCATAACTCCAGCATTTCTCTATTGTCAATATGCATTTACACATCTAATTCACTATTTTTTAAGCTGAGACTCTACACTACGCTCTTGCTTGTTGTCTCAGCTCCAACGTGTAATGCTCCATAAAATTATTTTACAAATGGTTATTTTTACACCACATAAGTCCTTGTATAAATGACCAAATCATTTAGGGCACCTCATTCTTGTTTTCCCAACATGGCCCTCGCATGGATTTGGAATTAGGCTATACACCTGTAGACCTCTCAGTGTTCCAGCCACCAACGTTTTTGGACATCACATCCATGGGTGTAGCTGATCTTCATGTAGATCTTGGTTGATCACTTTCTCAAGTAGAAACCTTTGTAACTTGGTTGATCACTAACTGTGAGTCACCTTGGATCACTAGGATTTGTATTCCTAGGTCATGAGTTTCTAGGATACCCTAGAGGAGACCTTCATACTTTGCCACATTGTTAGTATAAGAAAATGCAAAACGACACATGAAGGGTAAGATCTCATCGGAGGAGAACATGAGAATGATAGTGACGCTACCCCCTTGAGAGGTCAAAGCACCATCAAGGTGTAAGAGTTCCTCAAAGTTGTTAGGCACTTGACTTATGCCAGTGACATGCTCATTAGGAAATTTTGGATCTATTGTTATTTGATCATTAATTGGGGAAGCCATAAGCTATGTAGCTTTTTATTAATGTTTGGTTGATGCTTTTGTAATGTAATGTAGGTCAAAATCTATGGTTATTGTTTTTCATCATGTAATGTAACTGCTCTCATAGATATTCATGGTAATGGCTCAGAGTACATTACTTTTGCAAATGATGTTGACTTGGTTGTGGAAATGATAGTGCCTCCACCTTTTAAGTGCAAAAACTAAAATGAGGCAATTCTTCTCCACATCATTATACTTTGCTTCATAGGAAACCAATGCATGGCTTAGATAGTATACTAGGACCTTTGTACCTTCCTCTCACTTTTGAAAAAGTAGAGAATAAATGGACATGTTAGAGGTAGCAAGGTAGATGTAAAATGGTTTATCTCCTTGTTGAGGGTAGATTGTTGGAAGTTTAACCAGCTCCTGTTTAAGGTTGTTGAATGCCCCTTGGGATTGAGTCATCTACTCAAAGTGAACTCCTTTTTTGAGCAAGTATTGCATTGGCTACAACTTATCAGTCAACTATGTGATAAACCTTCATATAAATTACAATCTGCCTTGTAACCCTCATGGCTTCGTAACGTTAGTTGGTGGTGCTAACTTGATTATGCCCTTAACCTTATCAAGGTTTATGCATATGCTTACTTTAGATACTACAAAAATGATCATCCAGCACATTTTGACATCAAAAAGACTTTTCTTTAGGTTTAACCTAAGATCATGTTTTAAGCAATGTTTGAGCACAAGGTCCAAGTCATCTACATGATTGTGTGTTGCTTTGGACTTAATTGCAATGTCATCAACGTAATCATTGAGCAAACCTAACATGTAATCACTAAAAATGTAAGTCATTGTGCACTGGTAAGTTGTTCTTGTGTTCTTAAGTCCAAAAGGCATCATGGTATAATAGAATGCACCCTAAGGAGTCATAAAGGTAGTATTAAGCTAG
Source organism: Gnetum montanum (assembly GCA_015680685.1). Classification (NCBI taxonomy): domain Eukaryota; kingdom Viridiplantae; phylum Streptophyta; class Gnetopsida; order Gnetales; family Gnetaceae; genus Gnetum; species Gnetum montanum. The sequence continues at coordinate 14,752 of MNCI01005463.1, read as the reverse complement.
TTCTCCAGGTTGATCCAAATCTAGTTGAAACCTAAGAACCCATCCATAAAGGATAACAAGGCATGATCAACCAGGTATCAACTAATTGATCAATACTAGGCAACAGGAAATTTTCATTGATGGTTGCTTTGTTCAGGTCCCAGAAGTCTATGCAAATGCATATATTTCTATTTTTCTTGGGTACAACCATGATGTTGGAGACCTATTCTATGTAGTCAACTACTTGGATGAAACTAGATTTGTAGTGCTTGGTGATTTCATCATTGACTGCCAACACCACCTTAGCCCTAACCTTTCTAGATTTCTACTTAATTGGTTTTATGCTGGGATTGAGGATTATGTTATGTTGCACTACGAAAGGATCTAGGCCTAGCATGTCTTCATAAGACCATGTGAATGCATTGATGTTATCGTTGAGTACTTATGTGATGTTTTAACCATGTTAAAGCTCTAACAAAGAACTAAGTTTCAATGCTTTTACCTTGCTGCTAGGTGTTTCTATAGAGATTTCAATGAGGGGATCCTTAGTGACATCACTTGCATCTAGATCTAGAGCCTTAACTAGGTGGTTTGGCTAGTCTAGTGGTGCTTGTATGGATGTTATATATTCATCATAGGCTATTGGCTCAAGGTCTAGGCATTGTGGATCAATACATCATGTGAGATTGCCATGGGATTCGTTGAGGACTAGAGGTGAATGAAGATGCTTGTATGTAGTCATGTTGTGTTCTTATGAAGGCCCTACAAAAGCAATCAAAAAAATCTCAAGCCGCATTTGTCTTAATGAGAGCAATATGCATATAATGAAGGAAAGCAATGCAATAAAATTCTACCTATGTATGTAGATGTTATGTTAAAAATGCTAGTATGCATGGGCTAGTTTTAGGCCTCAGTAGGTCATGGGTGCCAGTTTAAGATCTTAGTAGACCATGGAGTGCTAGTTTAAGGTCTTAGTAGATCATGGTATGTGCTAGATGTATCATTCAAGTAAGGCTTAGTGCACTAAAAAAGTGAAATTAGCCTAGGTGTTCACTTGGTAGCACGAAAAAATTAAAATTTCTCTAAGTCTAGGGTGGCCAAAAAAATCAAAAAAATTTCTAAGTCTGATTACTACACTCCCACTTAACTATGTTCCCACCCAACTAAGCATAGTCCTAAGATTAGTAAAGCATTAAGTGGTCCTGGGGGGGTATAAAAGTGCATTTCACCTTGGGTAAGTTTGTCACTTTTAAAGGCAAAAACACAAACTTATAGAGCATAGCATAATCTGTGGAGAACGTAGTTGTTAAGATGCCACACCAAAGTGGACACTAGCACCTCGGATAGACCAACATTGATGAGGGAGAGTGAGCACTGGGATGCCTACTATGGGCACACATGGAGGAATGGAGGACGCTGCCATTTATAGGTACCCTAACTACACTCTTCCCTTTTTCTATTTTTTCACTTTACTTTGCTTTGCTCTCTACATCAAGGGTTTGGGGCTATGGGTGTTGGTGACATTGTGCCATGGCAAGGGCTACCACCATCATGGCAATCATGACCACTATGGCTATGAGGGATGTGTATGTGGGGAAGCAAGGATTTTATTTTTGGTGTTTGCATGGGGGTTTTTCTTGGATTGTGTGGGAAATGGACACATGTGTGGACATGAGGGTTTTGTTGCATTTTTTGTGGGCTTGCAACTATGGTAGTAGGAAGTGTAGCTATAAGTGGAGAAGTCATGGGCTTCCACAAGGGCTGATCAAAGGTCCATAAGGCTAGGTGAGGCTTGATTCTAGTGGGAGTTTTCTACAAGATTTTTTTTCTTTTTAAATTTTTGACCACGTGAGGCAAGGATTTGGGGTTTTTGCAGTAGCCCTAGGATCATTGCCTGTAGGGTAGAGGGCTATGTAGCGAGGGTTTTTGTGACTTTGTTTTGTTTTGTAAAATTTTTACTACATTTAGGTGTGAGGTAGGGATGGGGCACCAGTGGTGGCTATGGGCAGTCCACCATAGGGCAGTGTTGTAGCAAGGGATTGTCATTTGTTTTGTGTTTTGTCATGGTAAATGTAGGCAAGGATTGGGCATGTTTGGTGGCACGAGGGCTATGAGCGTGTTGTGCCCTGGCATGGCAGGGATTGCAAGGGAGATGTGGTGTCCAAAGGTGCATTTTTTGCATCCCCTTATTTTTTTTATTTTTTGGAGAAGTTACAGTGGTGTGGTAGGGTGAGAGGTATGACATAAAGTAGCACTATTGGTTTAGGCAGTGTGACCATGAGGACCACAGTCATGGTTAGTACTTGGCACACAAGGTGTGGAGAGAGCAGCTAGTAGGGGTGGTGTATAACACCATGGAAGGGTGCGATGCATGGAAGAGAGAGTGTTAGGATGGTAGCCAAACCTTAGTTCACTAGCCATAGCCAAGACTACATTCTTGTCTTGGAGGCTTAGATGATGCCAAGTGTTTGTTGGAATTAGCCCTACTTAATATTTAATTTTTTTTGAAATATGCTCTATGGGAAGCATAGATAAGAGTTAGAAATTTTTTGGTTGCCTAAGACTACACTTCCTAGTCTCTAGAGTGTAGTTATTGTGAGCTAGAGTTAGAAAAAATTGTGGTGTTTTTTGGACTACACTCCTAGAGATAACCCAAAGTTAGAAAAATTGTTAGTTTTTTCAACTATGCTACCTAGAGTTAGAAATTTTTTTAAAAAATTTGTACAAAATTCTAAACTTGTAAAAGGTATAATGCTAATATGAAATTGCCAAAACATGCAAACTATAATGCTAAATGTGCAAACATACGAAACAATATGCTAATGTTATGCAAAATGTGTTATTTCCCAGTGAGTACTAGACATGTCAAATGTATGTGTTGACGTCCTACACTCATGGGGCCCTAGGGAACCCTAAGATATTTTTGCTAATCCTATGCTATTTTATGTTAAAATTTGTTTTGCTAACTTTAATTTTTGTCAAACTATTTTGCATATGTTGTATGCTAATGCTTTGTTTGTTGCTTTTTTGTGATTGCATGATGTTGCTAAAATTAATCCTAGTCATAGTGGAGCTTGTTGGAATTGTCTATTTCATGAGTGAGCTTGTATCCAACACATCTACACCCAATATGTAGGTGGGTTATCAGGTAGTGTGGTTCTAGCCAGGGGCATGCGAGTTCCCGACATTCCTACTACAACACTTTAGTGTGATGATGTGGTCACACTTAGTGGTAGAGGCTGCAAGTGTCATCATTAAGACATTACTGCCCAATTCTAATTAAGATAGATTGAGGTTCATGTCTAATGAGCCCACTACTAGTGATGATAGAGCGGGTGGTTTAGGTAGAGGCCCTAAGGATGTTGGACCCTTATCTAGGATTTGGCAAATGCTAGAGTTTTTTTGCTATAGCAAGAGCAACATCCCCTTTGTTGCTCTTCCATGCATACTTTGTTCCAAAACCCACTTGGAACTATATATTGTACTAGAGGATAAGTGTTCTTATGATTTTTGCATTATATTCTTTACCATTAGCTGATGCTAAGTTTGCTAACTTCTAACTGCTTATGCTTAATGCTAGATCCCAAGTTGATGATCAAGCTCTCCATGATGAAGAAGAGGCTCTTACCTTGACTCGTACCATCCTAGAGGTATTTTCCTCTAGCTCAAATGTTTGAGAGGCTATCCTTGAGTAGTTGGGAGTTGATCTAAGGGATTACCCTACCTAATACCCAAGGGTATTTGAGTCATGCAAGACCTATGATTTGCTTGATGAGGAGTGGGCTAGTGGTGAGCTCAACCTCGAGGAGCTACTTGCACCACCACCTCTATCTCACACACCATTTTTTTCATAGGCATCTATTATTTTACCTCTTATGCTCACTCATAAATGCTTGTTGATTTTCCTTTTACCTTTGCATGATGTTAATGTTATTTTTTCCTTTCTTGTAGTTGTAGTTGCTTTAGGAGAGGTGACGATGGTCACCACAGGCCACACTGAGGCCATCCTTATCATGAAATATGGTGATGTGGAAGGGGCACAACATTGGTTATGTCACTAGGCTTTAGAGGTGTTAAATAGTAAGCTCATATGTGTTTGATTGATGAACCTTTTCTTGGCTCTTAGCCCAAGCATTCTGGTGGCTAAAATAGTTACCATCATAGACTCCTTTAGCAATAATTTCTACCACTTCATCACTCACATGCTTGGTGTGAGGGTAGTTCTAGACCTTAATGAGGCATTTTTTGTCAACCTCTTTTTCCTTCCCACTAATGGCCTATTGGTCATTGACAAGACCAATAGAGAGGTGGATCATCAAGGAGAGATCGAGGTTTGGTTAGGGGCCACTTGATCCCACAAAGGCATCCCAATTAAAGATGTGCATGTGCAAGAGATTCAAGAGGTTTACCCTCTCTTTAGTACCCATGCATTTCCAAAGTTACTCTTCCAAGAAAAAATCCTTGGAATTGAGTAGGCACAAGTGATGAAGGAGGTATTTCAGGAGGGCATGAGATTCAACTAGGCCTTCTACATCATCATCAGCCTACACGAAGAGATCACTAAGCTACACTTCAACCTTCAGGTGAGGTCTCATGTGCACTTCACATTCTTTGCAGGGTATTTGCAAAGATTTGTAGAGATCTTGGTGGTTCAAGATAGTGGGAAATGGGTCATGTCAAGCCATGAGCAGCTATCTGAGCCTTAGGTTAAGCACATGTTCATGACCACTTGCTTATAGAACCCCCTAGAGGGAATTAATGAGTCATACTCAATGATGATCAAAGGTCATTTGGGGAAATCACATTATTCATGTGACAACATAGGCGAGTGTCCCTCAATTGTTATTGGGGATGTGAACAAGGCTAACCAATATATTTCAGAAATGGTGGGGTTATCCAAGGTGAAGATCAAAAGGCCATGCTAGGTAGAGGAAGCGGCTCTTGAGGTTGGATAGGTAAGCATTAAGAAGATATGCATTCAGATCCCCAGCTTATGCATAGAGGTTGCAAGTTAGTATATGTATATTGCTAAATGTAGTATTTTACAGTTTTATGTTTATACTTTTATGTTTTTTTCTATATTATATTAATGCTAAGATGTTATTCTTGTAAATTAGGAGAGAGGGTTGCCAAAGTACCAATGGTGGCAGTAGCAAAGGTAGCCTCTCCCCAAGTGGAGGAGAGGGAAGTAGATAGGAAGAATCTACAAGAGGCCATAGAAACCCTCCAATTTTTCGAGGTGAAAGGGTTTTTCCACCCCAATGAGGGTGATTTTGCCAGCCTCTTTGATGGTGTGTAGTTGAGAGACCCCCCCTACTCTCACACCTAAGGGCTTGCTAGGTAGGTACCTTAGGTTGACATCTGTTGTTGCTCTTTTGCTTTAACATCTTTGGTTATTTAGTTGTTTCTTATTTCATTATTGTGTTGAAGCCATAGATGAGCCTACTAACTATCCAGCATTTACATCTACCTATTGCATGAAACCATGCATAGAAACACCAAACAAGTTTGCCTTCATGGAAGGAATTATTGAGGACATTGTAGACCACCTACAATAGGTGGATCCTGAGCTTGGTATGCATATGATGTTGCTTTGCTTATGTTGGCTTAAAAATTTAATGCTTAGCCTATGGGTAATATTGATTTTCTTATTCCATGCTAGGTTCTAAGCTCCACTAGGATCCGAGCAGGGTGGCTAAAGTAGATGTCATCCTCAAGTTTATTCCTGACATAGATGAGGTGCCTCATTGTGTGTAGAAGGAATTTAGTAAGTGCATGCTTTCCTATACAAAAGCATTATGGATCTACAAGTGCTTCAACAAGCACATGTGGAAATGTGTGCATGAACTTCAGGAGAGATTCACAAGCCAAGACATGAAGATCAAGGACCTTCAATCTTGATATGACTTCTTGGAAGCTTGGTTACAAGGAGATAGTACCTGGTGGATTGCAGAGATCGATTATGCTAGGTACTAATCAACCATTTAGGGCAAGAACGAGGCCACCCAAGAGATCATTAAGCAGTGGTTACAAATGGACCTACTTGCCTAGAAGAATCAGGACTAGAAGAATGTCAGTGCCAAAGTGTACAAGTGGGGGGGCACATGCAAAAGAACCACAAAAACCACTATAAGCATGATCAAGATGCATATCTTCAATATCCTAAAGAAGAGTCCATTGAACATTGCCACCACTAGATGTTCCTTGAGGCAACTGGTGGGAGATGGTCCTTCAAGATATTTGCTCATCATACAATGATTAGTGGTTCTCCAAAGAGGCAGATTGTCATGCCCTTAGGGGAGGCTTTGTTTACTACATTTTCTATGGAGCTGACCCACATGGACCACCATGGACAAAGGAAAGACCCTTGTAGGACTTAAATTTGACCAAGAGGACTGGATGCAGTTATCTAAGGTTGAGATCCTCAAATGCTTGGAGGAGGGCCTTGATAGTTTTCCTTCAAACATTATCAATGTGAGACCCTCTCAGGTTAGTTTTTTATGTTACTTTTATGCTTTTTTATGTTAGTTGGTATATGGGACTTTTGCTTACAGGTTTGCTATTTTGTTGCATTCCTAATAAGCACCAGGTGATGTTGCAGGCCCTAGCAGTGCAATGGATGAAGAGAGGCCTCCACACCCACCTAGTACCACTAGTTGAGCATATCCTAATGTAGCTCTATTGTTGGGCATTTTTTCATTTTTTGTGTATTTTTGCTATATGGTGCAAGTAATCATTCTACATACTATTGTTTCTATGAGATGAAATAGACATTTTGCTACATGAAGTGTATGATGNTTAAGGCCTTTTCGGGCCTTGCGATGGAAGGGAGATTGCCAATTTTAAGCCATGGTAGGCTAAGTATTTTTGTAGTTTTAAGTTTTATGATTTTTATGTATTTTAATGTTTTTTCATGTGTATGATAATAACTACTAAAAATAAACTATGCACAAATAAAAGAAGTAAATGCGTAATAAGGTAAACAATGCAAAATGCAAACAACCAAGCTAAATGTAAACATGAAAATAAAATACAAGCAAGTAAGGTATGAAAAAGTGAGGGTCAAGCAAGCACTTGCACATTTTTGGACTAAGAGGATGCCTTAGTTATGTAGTTTCTTTCTAACTCAATGTGGATTAGGGGGTGTGTAGGGCTTGGATGGCACGATGTAGTACTTACCTTGACCTTTGTCAACTATGTTGAATGGTAATTCTACCCACAAAATGTCCTGTGAGAGGTTAGTGGCTCCCTTTGGTTCGTCAGGTTGGTTTGCCTCACACATTTCACCCTCATCCTTCATGGGAGGCATGTCATCAGGAAACCCCACCTCTAACCCTTGTTCTGTGTTAATGTTACTAATGGTTAGAGGGGTTGCATTGTCATTGTAGATGATAACCTCTCCACCTTCGTATGAAAGGTAGATTTCTTGGTGGATAGAAAAGGAGATGACCCATGGATAGGCTAGCTAGGGCCTACCCAAGAGTAGGATGAAGCTTGGCTTCTCCTCAATTATGATGAATTCTATGGTGATGGGGAATTGCTCTCTTGCCATGAATACTATCATGACTATTCCCATTACAACAAAGCATGACCCATTGAAAGAATTTAGGCACATTATCTTTGTGGGTTTGATTTGGTTGGCAAGACCCAACTTGTCAATGATGGTATATGGGATGATGTTAGTTGCTACCCCATCATCAACATGCACCTTGTGGATTCTACATTACTCCACATGGATTGTGATAAATAATGGCATAGTAATGACTTGGCCCTTCTTAGAATCAACCTTGATCATCTAATGAAAGAATGCCAAGGGCATTGAGATTAATTCCTGTGGAGTAAGAGGTAGCATCACAACATGGATGGATTTTTCATCTATTGGGATGTACTTCATAATAGGAATGGAGGTCAATATATAAACCAATGCCTTGCAGTGAGTGGAGGAGGTTATGATCAACTCGTATAGGCTTAGTATTATGTTCTTTTGTTTTAAAGCCTGCTTGACCTAGGTCAATGCATCAAGAAATTCCTCATAGTTGTCTACTATTTTGTTGGCCTTCATCTCCTTCATGTGGTCCAAGAGATGAATCTCTCATGGAGGAGATTTGGACTTGGCTTGCCTTACTTGTTTTGGAGCCTTGGTGCCATGTTGTTGGTTGTTTGGTATGGCCTTCTTGGTTGATTTGGTCATGGGGATAGAGGACAAGGGGATGGGCTTCGGTGGGCCTAGTGCCATTTTTTCTTGGTGTTGCCTAACCATTTTGATGGTGAGGTGCTTATTGGGTCTCCTAGGTTACCACCTTAGTTGTGTGTTAGTATCACTTGTAGGATGGGACCTCAGGCAAGTAGGGACTAATACATTTCTCACCATTAGACTCCTTGCAGGTGGGGAGTGTGCACATTATAGCACCCTTACAATGAAGGGTGACTGGGTTGTTTTTGCTACAATGTGATGTGGAACCTTGACCATAAAGGATGTTATGGGTGCCTGAGGTGGTTCTTTGACAATAAAAATGGTTGTTAAACTAGTTCATTTTGAAGGGGCCCCAACGCTACTAGAGGGCACACGAACCACAAATGGCTCCTACGCTAGCTTTGAGTTGTCATTAATGCTAATAGAATTGATGGTGTACCCTACACTGCTTGTGTTGAAAGGATCATTATAAACCCTCATTGTTTAGTTTTTGGGGTGAACTGGGTTGGTTGCATCAAGGACTAGCTCACCTCTATCAATCATGTAATGTACATCATCTTGCAAAGCCATGGAAAAGTCGGTATTGTGGCTAGGTAATTGGTGATAATGGCAAAATCGATCTAGCATAAAATTTTTAGGGACTAGAGGCTAATTTGGTAGTGCCCTTTATGGATTCTTGAGGAGCTCACAATATCAATCATGCCACTTACTAGTATCCTCAAACATCTGCTTATATTGGATGCATCTAGCATGAAGAAGTTGACCCAAGAGCTCTAATAACTTGATGGACAATGGTGTGGACTTCGAGTGATCCTTATGCTTAAAGTTTGACATTGGAGTAGCTTAACCCATGATTGCCAATGATGAAGACTACCATTTTTCCACAATGCTAAAGCCAAAAGCCTTATTGTTGTTGGCTGAGGCCTTGGGTGGCTTCGCTGTTGGTTTGGCATTGGTTGGCTTAGCCTTTTTGGCCATTGTTGCTATAGTTATGGTTGCCTATTTTCCTTTGTTCTTGTCCTTCTTAGCATGAAAATTTTTATAGGCCACATAGGCTAAGTCCTTGTTAGCCTCCACCACATCCTAAATGCTCTTGGTTTGAGAAAACACTTAGCTCAAGGATTGTAGGGCAAGGTAATACAACTTTGACTTAATGAAGTCATTTAGTGCACCTTTAAAAATAGCTAGCAAATGTGTCTTTACGATAGGCTAATGAATTTCATTAAGTGATGCACTCCATCATTGAATGAATTTTTTCATAGGCTCTAAATGGCCCTGCTTAATTTGTATCAACTGATCCAAGGTCATCTTAGGCTTCAAGTTATACTTGAAGCATGTGATGAATTGGTTGAGCAATTCTTCCAAAGAAGAAATGAAGGCCTTGTGGAGCACACAATAACAATCCAATGCATTATTGGTTAGGGACATGGTGAACACATGGATAATTACATGTGGCCATGCTTGTAATAAGAGGCATTGCAATTTGAAGATCACTAGATGGGCATTAGGATTCCCTTCATCATTCTATTTGGTGAATGGAGGGAGTGGGACCCTAGCAAGTAGCATCAGTGGTGAAACTATGGGACTAATTAGATCATCTTGATAGAAGTCCATCAAATGGACAATTTCAAAGGAGGTGGCCTTGAGCTATTTGACCTCTTTAATTAGAGTTTGGATAAGCTAGAATGCCTAATCTAAACTTGAGGAAGTTGTAGTGGGTTGCATGGATTGTGCTATCCACTATGCTATTTTAGTGGCCCATGACCTATCTCCAAGTTGTGTGATCACGCATGAGGCTTGTTGCATGGGTTGTTCCACAAGCATAAAAGTTAGGCCCCACCACGTGTTTGTGGGTTGGATCATTATAAAGGGTGTTGACATGACCAGTGGAACATATGACATCTGAGTGTAAAAATGACTAAGTGCAAAAATATAGAAAAAATGGCTAAGTGTAAAAAACATAAAAAAAACTAAGTGTAAACTATTGAAAAAATGGCTAGCTTTGGGACTACACTCACTATGCTAGATCCAACTATGCTCTCTATGCTAAGAGCTTACTACACTCTCTTGAGTGCCCAAAATTTGGCTAAGTGTTATATATATGCTCTAGTGTTGTCGAGTGGGGTTCTAGGGGAACCAATGACAAGGTCCAGTCTACATCAACAATTTGTAGACAACTCCTATGCTAGCCTAAGATCCAAATACTACCATGGCAAGTCCATAGTGGTGTGAGGTCTATGCTAGTTTAGAGCTAGCAATGGTGGTGCAGAGAGCATGTGAGGCAACATCCAGGGAAGACTGTAGAAGGAAATGACATGGCCCTCCTTTTAACACCAAAAAATTGTAGCGATTGAAAACATCAAAGGCTGGAATGGTACACTAAGAGGTTTGTAGTTGTACAACTTGACCTTGCATCCACATGAGGGCCAGCTGGAAATGGAAGTGGGGTGCCTAGAACAGTCTTGTTCATTGGACTAGGACTTACAAGGTGTTATGCCAAAACAAATGCTAAGTGTTTGTATGGTGTTTGCAACATTCACAATGCCAATGAGGGTGAGTGTAGTCAAAGTTTCTAGTGCCAAACAATAGTGCAAATGTGTAAGCATGTGCAGAAAATACTGAAGAATGCAAGTAAAATGCGAAAATGTAAGAAGAAATGTTGAAAAATGATGGAAAATGAGTGAGAGATAAAGTAGCACCACCCCAAATGAGGGGAGTGTAGTTAATTGCAAGAAAAATGAGGAGGTATGTGGTGTACAAAAAGGCATAGTAGGTAGTGTAGTCATAGTCTCAAGGTGTCTACACTTTGAAGACTGACATCCGTCGTGGAGCCTGGGCCTATTGGGTTGGCTATCATAGTGCGTTGTGGGTTGCGGTGGTTTGTGATGTGTTGTGGTGGTATGCAATGGTGTCTACCAAAATGCCAAGTGTGCTCAAATGCTAGAATGCTTCAACTACAAATTTGCCAACCAGATGCTTGAAAATGCCAACTCCTAAAACATGGAATGCCAGGATATTTATAGGGTTAGGGTTGTGAATTTCAGATCAGGCACCACGTAGTAGAGGGGTATTTGAGACTATGCTACACCAAACTATGCTTCCAATAAAGCAAATAGTGTTCTACTAGTGTCCTCCAATGGACCCTATGAGATTGCCAAACTATGACTATGCTACCCAAACTACATGTGTAAGTGCCAAATAGACCATAATGTACCTAAAAACAATGCAAGATAGTGTAGTTTTGGAGACTACGCTCTAAGACTATGCTATCCACTCTCTCAAGTGATTTCGAGCATAGGTATAATTTTGGGACACATAGGGGGTGTAAGAAAGAAATGCAAATTGCTAATTCTACTTGTCGAAGGTGTGTCAGAGTTGAGATGAAGGCTGGTGCTAACTTTTGGAGGCTTCTTGAGGTAGTCCTGGTAGAGTACACTCTAGAGCATAGTTCCAATAGTTAGATAAATCTTGCAAAACTAAGGTTTAGTGCTAACTACATTGACTACACTCTAGAGTGTAGTCCCAACAGTAAGAGCATAGTTCAAGCAATTAGAAATTTTTTTGTGAAATTGGTGTCTCCGTGCAGACTATGTTGACTATGCTTTAGAGAATAGTAGGGAGTGTCATCCAATAGTTAGAAATTTTTCCAAATTGTTTCTTCCATCCCAAACATGCTTGACTGCTTTTAGTAGAAATTTTGCCAAATTTTTTTCCATGCCAAGCAAGCTTGATGACTCCTAGCTTAACACTTAGGAAAATTTACAAAACTATTGGTATGTTGACTATGCTCTAGAGCATATTCTTGGTAGTGAGAGCATAGTCTCACACTTAGAGAAATATGCAGCTACTTTTGACACTCAAAAAAATCTTGCAAATCTAGACTGTTTGTGCCAACTACATTGACTACACTCTTGACTGTAGTCCTAGCAATGAGGAGCATAGTCTCAACACTTAGAAAAAATTTGCCTTGTGTTGACACTTAAAAAAATATGCAGTTGAGATGTGGCTATCAAAATTTGGTGGTCTTTCACTACTTTTGGCATTCAAAAAGGTATTTTTGACCTTCCTAAGCCCAAATATAGAAACTAGGTGACTATTTTCACTTGGAAAATGAGTCTTTTGGCACTTACAAGGCATTTTTCAATCCCAAAAGTATGAAATACGTGAGATTTCCTCTTATGGATTACAATCTTCACATTTTCAATAAAGGTTTACCTTAGGTTTCATGGGATGGGATTACAAAGGTTACAACATGCAAATTTGGTGGTGCTTCAACCATGTCATTAGAACATGTGGATTTAGATTTATCATAGAATCATATTATAACTATATAAGTAAGCTAAAAATGGCTATACCATGATAGCAACTATGCAATATGAGCTTGTAGAACCAAAGATTGACTCTATGAAAAGGATCTAAAATCATTCTACAAGTCATCTTAGTAGATCCAAAATATAAATAGAACTTTAGAATAATTCTATAAGACATACAAGTGCTAAAAGATTTTTCAAAAAAACATAAAAGTCATGTAAGCCTAAGAGAAAAGAAAAACTAGTAGAATTAAGAAGTGATTCTACATGTTGGATATGTAGCAATGGAAAACGTCAGCAGCTGGAAATACTGATCGAGGTTTCAGCGTACACAGTTTTAGCCACGGATCTGCGCGAGGGCTATGCTGGAAAAAAAAATGAATCCGCGGCGCCCTGAATGGTCTTGTCGATCAAACAGGGACTTACAGGTCAGTAAAACAATGAAAAGTGCGTAAAAAGAAAGCGATCTGGTTCGAGGAGTCATAAAATGAGGGGAAAACGATGTAGACAGATTGCAACGGTGATAATGCTAAACACGATAAAAGTAGGCTGACATAAGAGAAGCGCGTAGCTTCAAGATCTGCGCTTTGACTTAAACATGTATATTTTGTATGAGAAATTACAATGGGGAATCCCCGATTACAGGATGTGAAACAAGCACAAAACAACAAGCAAAACGGTCTAAACAGAAGTCCGATCTACCTTGTGGGCTAAAGCTGAGATGCAAGGCAGGCCAAG
>MNCI01005457.1:200530-215789 GCA_015680685.1 Gnetum montanum | reverse complement strand
CAAGGTCCTAACAAGCTTAGAATGTGGTTTTCAAGATCCCACAACCTTTACAACTTGAGCTCCACTTTGAAGTGTTGTGGTGCTACACCAATAGTCAATCCCATAAGATCCCAACAAGCTTGAGGATAATGTCTTCTCACAAGAAGCATATCAGCCCCATAGGGCAACAAAAAAGAAATAATAATTACAAGGAAAAGATGTAACTAATTTGTTGGTCCTTGTACTTTAAGGTACAACATAATAGATCTCTTACAATAGTACAAAAGATAGTACAATGAGGCACTCAAGAATAATATGTACAATGATTGCTTGATGTTGACACTTACTTGCTTTCAACACTTGTGCATTCCCCAAGAGAATGAATTCTTCTTATAGTCTTGATGTTTTTAAAATCACCTCATAACTCATGCAGTTACTATCTAACAGTCACCCAAGATGTCTTCTTCAAGATTGGGACATCTCTCTACATCATACTTGCATTCTAGGTAGACATCTTTCTCATAATGGAGACATCTACATATAGACATCTTCTTTGGACAGTAGATTTCTACTATTTTTGCTAAACATCTTCTCTACTTCATCTATGTCTTAGCCAATACGTCTTCTTCTTTCTGTAGACATCTTCTTAGTTTTTGCGCTTTGCTTCTAGAGGCTTCATTTCATTGATTTGGCTCATCCTTGATCTTGGGAACTTCTTCATTTTGTTGTAGTCCTCATCTTTGTCCTTATTTCCTCTTAAGTCCTTGTATACTTCACTTTGACATCTCATTGTAGCTCTCATCTCTTGTGTCTTCATTCTTGTTCGAAAGGTTCTTAAGATTTTCATGTTCTTGTCCACAACTACATAAACATCCTTATTCTCTTGGGAACTTCTTCATTTCTTCTTGTGGTCTCCATGTTTTGGTACTATACATACAACAACCACACAAAAATTTTTGTTCTTCATTTTTCTTAAGGTTTTGACATACTAAAAGGTCAATAATCTCCCCCTTTTTGGTGATGTTCAAAACTTAAGAAAATGGATTAGTAGTTTTCAGAGAGCACCAAGACATATATTCTTAGTTTTGCTTAACATCAGTCACCTGTTACAATGTAAACTATAAACCATGTATGACAAATCAACATTACTCTCCCCATTTTTGGACATCATCAAAAAGGAGTGAAGAGAGAGTTGCAAATGATCCTAAGAAATGCGTATAGAAGTAAACATGATTGCCAAGGAAGAACCAATAATTAAAAAGTACACAACACTAAGAATTGATAGAATAGGACGAATCAATCTAAATAAGTGCTATCCCTTATATGTTCAAATAAGAATGCTAGAAATAATGAGGAACAACCCTTATAGTTGAAATCCAAAGACAAAAATGTATCATTGAAGATCATGTAACTTAGTGTTAAAAAGTCATGATCAATACTCAAGTTTTAACCAATGTTCTTCTCCTTTTGAAAAAAAATGATAAAGCATAAGGTAGGTAAAACATGAAAATTCAACTTTTAAGACTAAGCAAGATATCTACTTGTATCAAAAGATTAATCATTTACATGATAATCAACTATCTCTTTTAATCAAACAAACGTAAGCAAAAAAACTATCTATCACATCCAGAGTTCTTAGAATTAAAATGATTTCTATTAAGAGCTACCCTTTATTTGTGAAGCACAACTAAGCCTTTTAAGAGAAATTAAAAACCAATAAATGAAATCCAAAGGTTGGGCATTTAGGATCTTGTAGCCTATCTTTATAATCAATAGACCATTAGTAACAAATATCCCATGGAACTTTAATAAATATCTAAGCTCAAAATATCAAAGAATCAAACACAACCTTTTTGTCAAAAAACATAATTCATAAACCGATAATCATGCTAAGACCAGCATATATATACATATACTCATTCCTTACCATTTCTTACCAAATGAAATCATGATCACTTATCATAGTGAGTATTTCTCAACTTATACTAGCAAGAAGGACCTTAGGCATAGAAAGGATACATTCAGCTGAATATGCTCTTACTTGCTTTGTTTTGATAAATGTGCAACAGACTAGAAGCTTGCAATTATAATATCACATCTTTCAGATACTTATTCAAGACTTCCACTACACTAATGCTTCCCCTACATATAGGACCCATCTTTTGAACCATCTATTGTAGAGAGAGTGGTATACTCTTTTTGAACCTTTTAGGATCTCCAAGTTTCATGGAAATTTTAAGATCAAGTATGGAGACTAAGGTCTTCCATTAGTTATGTAAAAACAAGTCTAAAACACTCCCAAAACTTGGTAACTAATATTGAAATCCTTAAACATCATCGCAAGATACATACATGATAATTTCTCTTGAAATGCTCCTTTTTTCAGATGATTTATGAAGTTCATCAAAGGTACTAGTTCAAATAATCAAAAATCTTCTAAAAGAGATTGAACTTTGTGAAACAAAAATCATTGTCACAAGATATATAATGAAGGTTCAACATGAAGCCTTTAGTTCATGAATTTCATGTGAACACTTTTATGTCACTAAAAACAATTATTGTAGCTATGAATTCAAAAGAATATTTATCAACAAAAGTATCAAAACAATTTGCTTAAATATTCTAAAGGAAATGAACTTTGAAACAAAGAAAGCTCATCACAAGGTTTTCAAACTAAGAAATACATGCAAGGGTTTTAGGCCTTTTAAATAGAAATTATAATAAAGAAATAAATTCATTACAAGTTCCACACCACAAACTTACCTTTACTTACCTTGCTTCCAATAGAGGGGAAGAAGATTAATGAAGTTTGATATGAGATCCTCTATCATAAAATACCTCTTTACCTTTTGGTTCTCTTTCATTTGATCTTTTGTGTGATGACTTTATTTGTTCATGTTCTTTATGAATGAATCCTTGATCGCCTATTGCATCATCCATCTCTTTGAGGAAATTTTCAATTATCCACTTCTTTTTATTTTTAGTTGCTATCTACAAAAAAAAGCCTTACTAGAACCTTTTTAACAAGACCAAGATCAATCTTATTTTTATCACCATGAGAATAATCAAGCTTTTGATTACTACCAAAATTTTAAAAAATAAGTAAATTATTCTCCTCATGAATGAGGTTATCAAACTATTTTTGACCATTTGGGACCATCGATGTTGGAGCCTCTGGTCTCGTGACTAGGTCACGGGAAATGAAGGTGTTCTTCAAACAGGGTTTATGTGCTTGTTGGTCTCTAGTAACACCAAGGCCCAAATACCTCCAAATAGACTTAGTGGTTATGAAATGAACTAAACGTGAGTATGTGTTTGCTATTGTGAATGTTGAAATGGTTGGGTTGTGTATGAAACTGTAATTGGCTATCATAAAAGAAATTTAGCTAACTTTGTCGAATACTATGAGTTGTTGAAGGTTCCTATTTTTTCAAATCACTTAGTCTATATAGTCCCTATAGTACATTACTTATAACAAATAAAATTTCATAAAAACATTTGAGCACAATTCTACCAATCTACTCCTAATTTTCCCTAGAGAGAAAATTCCACAAGAAAACTAGAAATAGATCAAGATTCAATGGATTTTAGAAAGAGAGCAAAAAAGAAAGAAGATTTTTTTAGAATCTCAAACATTTAAGCAAGATAAATTGACATGAGGAAACACTTCACAATAAAGTTATTCCAATTTAATCTATTATGAAACATACAAACCTTCTGAGCTCAACTAGCAATTTTATGAAAGGCACTCTATTTCACTACCAAACTGCTTTATAAATGACAAAGTACAAGATTCTATTTGGCTAGTTAAAATTGGTCAAAAATTGCAAACAATAGAACTTCTAGAAGAATTTGACAATTTTAAGATTGCAATATTAAGGCAATAAACTTTAAAAACAAAGACGCTATTTTAGTTATCTCAAAGTATCAAAGATTTTCTAGATTCCCTAAACTCAAACAGGCAATTTCTATAAGACATTACTATTAAACTTCTCAAGATGCTTTTCTACAACATAACCTCTTATATGGCAAACCTTAATAGAATTCTAATATTACGAAAAAACAGAGCTATAAAGGCAACTTAGAAAAATCCCAAAATTAAATGTCAAACATGATACTATCTAAACCATTAACTAAGTAACTAAACAAAATAGGAAGAAATGAACTCACAAGATTAAAACAAAGTAGCTGAATTGATGTCTTTAACAAGCCATTCTTTACAAGAAATCTTTAATATTCTTCAAATTTTCTTCTTCCTAAATCCTTCTTTTAAATTCTACCTTTGAAGGACCTTTTATAGTGACCTTAGGGTAGTTATAATAATCATGAGAAGTTAAGGGTATTGTAAATATCTAAGGGATTAATTCATAATCACCCTAGAAGTTGTAACTTCTATGAGAAATGTAAGCCATAGTTGGTAAGTGTCTCATGAAAAATTACAAACATCAAAAGAAATAATTTTAACTTCCTATAGAAGTTATTATTTTTATGAAAATTTTTATTTCTCATAAAAAAACAAAGTTATATTTATCAAATGTTCATAAATCCTTCCTTCTTAATCTGTAAGCCCTACCCCTCTTAAAAGTTTTGCAAGATATATTTAAAAAATCTTTATTAGGGCCTCGTAGCCTTAAGAACACATGCATCTACATGTCTACATAAATGTTTAAATATTTGAAGGGGTGTACAATTTCTATGACCATTGTCCCATGCACCATGTCACCTTCCTCCCAGATTAGGAGCTAATCCTACCATTTCCCATGATTTGCTTTACATCTATTACCATTTCTGCCCAGCAACTGTAACTGCTCCCAAGCCCTTTGCCAATGAAGTCTTGCAGTTGTGCCTCTAGCTGCCATGGTTGATTTCGTGTTTGAGTTTTCATCAATAATGGCATAGTAGGAGTTGCATTATTATTGCCCATCTATGTCATTGATGGATGAGCTCTTCTGCAACAGTGTTGTCTGTCCACTTCCACCACCTTTGTAGTTGTCTTGCGACTGCACCTTGTGTCTTCATTGTCATGTTCCTACTACACCTATTGTTGCACTATCATTATTGTTGTTCTTGGCAATGGCTCTACCAAAGCTGCAAGCATCAGCCATGTTGATCATTTGGTATGTCAAACCTTAAGATAAATGGAGAACATAGGTTGTGTGTGTGTGTGTGGGCGTGTGTGTGTGTGATTTTTTCGCTTGCTACATAAAACCTTAAATCAAGACAAGAACATTTGTGAAAGCCTGATGAGCATGGACAAGGAATGAAGAATTCATCATTCATAGGAAGTTGAAGAAAGATGTCTTTGAGAAATAGTAGACATCTTAGTAGAATTAAAGGATGCATAGGCAAAGACGTCTTCAAGAAACAGCAAACATCTTTCCCTAGGTGAAGACATCTTCCATTAGAAAAAGATGTCTTCACAAAATGCATGCTAGTTTTAGAAAGGCATCCTTCCAAAATGGGGATTTCAAAAAGACATCTTTCTCGAACAAATATGTCTTCCTAGAATAGAAGTAAAATACATAAAGACATCTTAGGCATGAAGAAGATGTCTTCCATGATCATTAGTGATCATTGGCTAGCTATTGCATGAGTTCCAAGATGGATTTGTAAACATGACAACTATAAAAAGACATCATATGCATTGGGAAATGTGAGAGCTTATGTGAAATTATCATACAAACATTGTGTTAATCAGTATGATTTTTTTGCTCTTCATTGTATCATCATTTGTTCATTGTAAAGTGTATTATACCTTAAAGTACAAGGATCAACAAACTAGCAATTCATCCCTTGTAATTGTTCTCCCTTATTGCCCTGTAGGGTTGATGTGCTTCTTGTGGAAAGACATCTTGCTTGAGCTTGTTGGGATCCTATGAGATTGAGTGATTAGTATTGTGGCACAACACTTTAGAGCAAAGCTCAAGCTTGTAAAGGTTATGGAAGCCTAGAAACCACATTCTAAGCCTAACGAGACCTTATGAGGTTAAGTGATTGTTTTTGTGGCACAACACTCTAGAGTGGGGCTTGAAGACTGTATAGGGTGTGGATCCTTCAAACCACAATTTGGAAGGAACAAAGTCTAGAGGTATGCTTATGAACTACCCTCTGAGTGTGGACTACCCAAGTTGGGGAGCCACATTAAAATTGGTCTATTTTTGTGTCAAAGAATTGAAAATTGGAGAACTTATTCAACCCCCTCCCTTCTAAGTTCAACGATCCACAAGTGGTATCAGAGCCTAGTACTCTTACTCTATATATCAATCTTCAAGAGTGAACATGGAAGGGATACTCAACATTAAGCATATCCAGACAAAGAGCCTGATGTACATCATCAACTGGTGTGTTCAATTCATTTGGGGCACCTATTATCAAGGTAAGTATCTTGTTTCCTTTCTTACATTCAGAAAGATAGAAAAATATGCTTGTAAAGTTGACAATTCTTATGATTATCAAAATGATGCTTCCTTTGAAGATAGGTATGAGATATTTTTCCATAACATTATTTCTTTCTAAAATTTATGCATTTAAGTAAAATATTCTCTACAAGCCAAGGAAATAAAAATCAAATTTCTTAATGATAAATGCTTTTATCTCAAAAATAAAAACTCAAACTTTATGACTAAGTATCAAAAACTAACAAAACTTTTTGAGTAGGTAAACAAGAGCTTTATGGAGAAATCCAAAGATCAAAAAAAAATTTATCTAGGTTTGGAAAATCTCCTAAACCAAAAACATGGAATGTCTTTTTGTTTTTTTGTGGTAAATATAGTCGTATTTAAGCTTTTTGTTATCTTAGAATGCATCACCACTCTTGGTCTTTGCAAAACTAGCCTAGAAAGCAAACCATGTAGATTTGGAGAGAAAAAGAAGGGAAGGCAAAAAATAATTTGATGGCTCAAGTTACATTCTCTAATGAAAACACTAGTACATGGTATATTGACAGTGGGCATTCAAGGCACATGATAGGTGAAAAATCCTACTTCACCCATTTCAAGGAACAAAACTATGGTACAGTCACTTTTGGAGATGACATGGAAGCACCTATAATAGGTATTGGTACCATAGGAGGTAAAGGTGAGGGATTACCAACTATAAACAAAGTGTTTTTCATTGATGGATTAAAACATAATCTTCTTAGTGTAAGTCAACTTTGTGATTTAAATTGTAATGTTACATTTTCAAAAGAAAGTTGTAAAATATAAGATTTATCTACTAGAAATGTTGTAACTGAAAGATCTAGAAAAGGAATTGTGTATAACACTATTTTTGAAAATTCTACTAACCTTGAATCCAAGTGTTTAGTAAGTTGTGCAAATGATACACATCTTTGGCATAGGAAGATGGGCCACATAAATAAGGACATTCTTTAGAGCTTAGTATCTAAAGAAATGGTTTGTGGTCTTCCTAAGCTTAAATATTTCAACTTAAATACATATGAAGCCTGTCAAAAAGGGAAACAAACAAGGGTAATATTTGGTATGAAAAAATGTATTTCTACTACTCATCCCTTAGATCTACTTCATATGGATGTGGTTGGTCCAATTCAAACTCTCAGCTTAGGAAAGTAAAGATATTTTTTTACCATTGTTGATGCTTATTCTCACTTTACTTGTGTTTCCTTTTTGTATCACAAAGATGAGGTTAGATCATTTTTCTAGAATTAGCAATTAGATCCAAAAAGAAAAAGGATATGGTATTAAAGTTATCAGAAGTGACAATGGAGGTTAGTTCAAAAATGCAAAATTTGAACAGTTCTATCAAATGAATGACATTCTACATCAATTATTTGTTTTAAGAACTCCTCAACAAAATGGTGTAGCTAAATAGAGGAACAAAATCGTAAATGAGATGGGGAGAAACATATTAAATGATTAAAGCCTTCCTCATCAAAGCCATCAACACTACATATTACTTGTCCAATAGAGTTTTAGTAAGAATATTCACTTCTAAAACTCCTTATGAATTATGGAATTTTAGAAAACCTTCAATAGCTTATTTTCATGTTTTTGGTTCAAAATTTTATATTTTGAATGATAAAGACAACTTGAGAAAATTTGACGCAAAAATCAATGAAGGAATTTTCCTAGAATATTATTTAGTTAGTAGGGCATACAGGATGTTTAACAAAAGAACAAATATGGTGGAGGAAACTAGAAATGTCAAAATAGATGATTATGACATTACTTGTCCATAGCTTGATGATTAAACTATTCCCATTCAAAAATTGTCCAGCCCAACTTTAGTGCAAGATGACAAAAATTTAGAATCTACTAGTGATCATGAAGAGGAAGAAAATAATGAGTATCAAGTGATATCCCCCACTCTATAAAAAATGCCTAGAGTTAGCAAAACTCATTCTCTTAATGATGTAATTGGGGAAGTTCAAGATGGTGTCCATACTAGAATCCAAATTAAAGAAATGTATGCTTTTTTTGCATATCTCTCCCAACTTGAACCCAAAACCTTTAAGGAAGCTGAAAAAGAGGAAGGATGGATTTCTACTACGTAAGATGAACTTACTCAATTGTCCAGAAATGAATATATCTCTGTCAGTAGTTGTTGTGCTCAATTACTTTAGATGAAAGAAACTCTTAAAGATTTAGGAGTAAACGCAAACTCAACTCCTATTTACTATGATAACAAGATTACCATTAACATGACAAAGAATCCCATCCAACATTCTCATACCAAACATATTGAGATTTGCCATTACTTTATATCGGAACATACACAACGTGGTCATGTAAGGCTAGACTTTATTGGAACTGAGAGTCAACTAGCTAATTCCTTCACCAAACCTCTAGATGAACATCATTTGACATCTTTATGCAAAGATATGGGCATAGGACCTTGTCCTATCATGTGGTTCTTTTCATTCTTTCTATTCTTATTCAATAAAAAACCAAAAATAAACAAAAACAACAAAACCAAAACACCAAAAATACTTTTTTATGCATTTGTTTAGGGGAAGCTTACCTCACCTTTTTAGTTATGTCCAAAAAGGAGGAGAAAAAGCGTATGTATTATTTTGTATTACCAAAAAGGGGGAGAAGAAGTTTTGGACATTACTAAAAAGGGGGAGATTGTTGATCTTTTTGTATGTCAAACCTTAAGAAAAATGGAGAACATAGGTTGCTTGTATGTATGTGTGTGCGTGTGATTGTTGTGCTTGTAGGAAAAAACCTTAAATCAAGACAAGAAGATTTTTGGAAGTCTAATGAGCATGGACAACAAACGAAGAATTCATCATTTACAAGAAGTTGAAGAAAGACATCTTTTAGAAACAATAGATGTCTTGGCAGAATTGAACAAAATATAGCAGATGTCTTTCCTTAGGCCAAGACATCATCACATAATGCAGGCTAGTTTTGGAAAGACGTCTTCCATCAAACAAAGACATCTTCCTAGAATGGAGATTTCAAAAAGATGTCTTTCCCAAATAAAAATGTCTATCCAAAATAAAATGCAAATACAAAAGGACATCTCAGGCACAAAGAAGATATCTTTCATGATCGTTAGTGACCATTAACTAGTTGTTGCACGAGTTCCAAGATGGATTTGGAAACATGAAAACTATAAAAAGACATCATATGCATTGGAAAATGTGTGAGCTTATGTGTAATCATTGTGTCAATCATTGTGATTTCTATTTCTCTTCACTGTATCATCATTTATTCATTGTAAAGTGTGTTATACCTTAAAGTACAAGGATCAACAAACTATGTTGTAGTTCATCCCTTGTAATTATTCTCCCTTGTTGTCCCATGGGGTTGATGTGGTTCTTGCAAGAAGAAATCTTCCTTAAGCTTGTCTAGATCTTGTGGGATTGAGTGATTGGTGTTATGGCACAACACTCCAAAGTAGAGCTTAAGATTGTAAAGGTTGTGGGAGCCTAGAAACCACATTTCAAGCCTAATGGGACATTGTGGGATTGAGATATTGTTGTTGTGGAACAACACTCTAGATCGAGGCTTGAAGATTGTACAAGGTGTGGACCCTTCAAATCACAATTTCAAAGAAACAAAGTCCAGAGATGTGCTTGTGAACTACCTTCTAAGTGTGTACTACCTAAGCTAGGGAACCACGTTAACATTGGTGTGCTTTTGTGTCAAAGAATTAAAAATTGAAGAACTTTTTCATCCCCCTTTTCTAAGTTCAACAATCCACAAACCACGTGCTTCCTCGTTGTCGTAGTTGGGGCTACCAGATTTCTTGTAGCAAGAACCTCCATTACAGGGGTCAACAACAGTAGTAACATCATCCAATATTTGATTTTCCTAGCTACTTTATCTTTTTTACCTTGTGCAGGGACCTCCAACTCTCCAACAAGTCTGTGTTCTTGGCCTTCTTGTTTTGCTATCTCCCCTCTTTTCTTTATTGAGTGAAGACTTGTAGCATTTCTGTTGCCCATTCCTATAGCTCCTCTAGGTCAACTACGATGAAACAGAACATCATAGTAAACCATACACTTCTATATTTTTTAAAAAAAAAATTATTCTAATTTGAATTTGGGTTTGTGTTTTGCATGGCTCCTTTGGGATGTTGTAGTAGGCCAGTGATTTTTCCCAATATATCATCAATATTACACACATATATGTTGTGAAATTCTTCCTATAGTTTTCATTTTTTTCTATTGTTAAAACAAGTTTGAAGATTTTTGGACCCTAATTTTAGTTTCTTCCTTAAAACTACCTTTGCATTATTATTGACAACTTATCTTAGC
Source organism: Gnetum montanum (assembly GCA_015680685.1). NCBI lineage: Eukaryota > Viridiplantae > Streptophyta > Gnetopsida > Gnetales > Gnetaceae > Gnetum > Gnetum montanum. Next base: position 205,084 of record MNCI01005457.1, on the reverse strand, counting down.
TTTAATCAAGAAAGGTAGAAATGCTCATGATGCATTGATAGTCTTTAAATTTGAAAACTAGTAGCAAAGAACTCTTGAAATTTCCTTATGCTAATGCCCAATGAAAGAAAAATGTTGTTTTACTACTACAATACTCCTCTGCATGGCACAAGTAATTGGCTACAATAGCAACAATAATGTCTACCCTAGAATTAGGTAATTTAAACTTGCAATCAAAAGTTTTTAGGGTTTCAAGCATACCAAGTATGTTTTAGGATGTCAGCTAAGTTATGATTACTTAATAAAAATAATTCCTATATCCCAATATATCTTATAAAAATGGTTGATAATATACGATATCNGTGTGTGCTTTGGTTGTTTAAGTTTTGATTTTGGGAACTTATTCATTTCCCCCCTTCTAAGTTCAACGATCCAAAAGTGATGTTATTATAAAAATGATTAGGATGCTACAACCGGAATTTAGGCCAAAGGTTACTGCAATGGAAGAAATTAGAAATTTTTTAAAACTAAAATTTGAAGAGCTTCAAAGTGCTCTCATTTCTTATGAAATGAACCTCATAAGTGAAGAAGCTATTCAAGAGAGGTAGGCCATAGCCTTAAAATTAGCCACCAAGGAAAAGGAACCTAATAAGCATAATGTGGGCTATGAAAAGGAGATAACTCTTCTCTTTGGAGGGCTACAAAGACTTATGAAAAAAAGGGGCAAGTGCTTCAATCAACAAAGAGATAAGAAGTAAAAAATTTTCCAATTCTAATATTGATTTTTCCTCTCTAGAATGTTTGGTATGCTACTGAACCAAGTTGTAAGTATGATGAACGGTATAGTGNTTTTAAAAAATTTCTAATTTCTTCCATTGCAGTCACCTTTGGCCTAAATTCCGGTTGTAGCATCCTAATCATTTTTATAATAACATCACTTTTGGATCGTTGAACTTAGAAGGGGGGAAATGAATAAGTTCCCAAAATCAAAACTTAAACAACCAAAGCACACACACAAATTTATGTGGTTCACAAACTTGGTTACTCCTCACTTGAAGGGTAGATTACAAGCACACCGCTAGACTTTGTTGCTTTTAAATTGTGGTCGAAGGGTCCACACCCTGGATAGTTGTCAAGCCCCACTCTAGAATGTTGTACAACAACACCAATCACTCAAACCCTCAAGGTCCTATCAGGCTTGGAAATGTGGTTTTAAGGCTTCCACAACCTTTACAAGCTTGAGCTCTACACCAGAGTGTTGTATCGTAGCACCAACAACTCAATCTCATAGAATCCTAACAAGCTCAAGGAACTCAACCCCTAAGGGCAACAAGAACAAGAAATACAATGAACTATTGCAACTCAATTTGTTGATCCTTGCATAGTTGGGTGCAACACACTTTAGAAAGCCAAAATGATTAGACAATGAGAAGCAATAGAGAATTCAATGATTAAAAATGATTATACAATGAATACAAAAATTCTTGCACATTTCCTAATGCACATGAAGTCTTCTTATAGCTATCATGTTGCTAAATACTTCTCGAAACTCATGCAACAACTAGCTAATGATCGCCAACAATCATGGGAGATGTCTTTCTCATGCTTGAGAGGTCTCTCTAAATTTGGCTCCAAATCTAGAAATACATCTTTTTTATCTAAAAGATGTCTTTATGAAGTCTCCATCCTAGAAGACATCTTTTCTCAATGAAAGACGTCTTTCTAAATTTGATCTGCATTCTATAAAGACATCTTTGCCTCATGAAAGATGTCTTTGACTAGGGAAAGACATCTTGTTATTTCAAAAGATGTATTTTTGGACTTTCTCTGAGTTCATCCCAAACATACCAAGGCATCTCCTACTTCCTAGAGACATCTTTCTTCACTTTCTTTTGCATGATGCATGCATTATTCCTTGTCCATGGCCTTTACCTTCCACATGCTTAGATGATGATAACTTTTCTTGTTCAATATCAAGTCCTTGTCTATGTTCTTTGGATGTTCATTTGAAGACATGTGGATGACCTACTCCTTTGAGCTCTGGGATAGTCCTCTTTAGCTCATCTTGGTTTCTTGTGTATGTAGTCCTACAAACACAATAACCATACAACCATGCAAACAACTTTTTTCTCCATTTTACTTAATTTTTTGAGCATGCCAAAAGGTCCATAATCTCCCCCTTTATGCTAAGGTTCAAAACTTAAGAAAATGGGTTAGTGACCATGCAAATATAACAATACTACTCTTTCCCTTTTTGAATAACAACAAAAAGGATAAGGTGTAAGTGCACAAACTTGCATATAAAAGATAGAAAAATATAATCCTAAAAAGATATAGGGAGTATGTATTTATCAAGTCGATGAATAGGTGTCCCAAAGTTAGTAAGAGCAAAACAAGTTTTCCAAGTAAAATTCATTCTTGAAGCAAAGGCTTAAGCAACCTGTCTCTAAAATAATAAGACATTACTAGTGCAAGGTGCTTGGAATTCAGATAATCTTCATTTTTAGCAAATGGGCATATCTTTATGGTGAGGTAAATGTAGCCATACAACTGCACAATCGAATCCCATAGATTAATCATGTTATTGCTCACAATGTAGTAGGTAATGTATTGCATCCTCCACTTAAGGTGTGACTGTGAAAATTGAGAATTGCTCTTTTAAGGTCAAAATAAGAAGCTAAAAGTAATTCAATAAGAACCATCAACAATCACTTTTAAAGATCAGAGATATGAGTGAGACATCAATATTCTGTTGTTAATTCAAGGCAATGCAATATCCAAAACCAAAAAATAAAACATGATAATAAATATACATTCATACACTACTTGAATTTCTATCCCAATGTAACTATTATCACAAAAAAATAGTCAGTAAATACAAAATATCAAAGATAAAGCATGTAGAAACAAGTGTTCCATCAAGTATCACACAAATAGAAAAGCAACAAGTAGTGCCTCACATATATCAAGAACTGATCTAGGTTTTTCAACCAATATTTAACCTTGAAGTGAAGTGTGAACGTTGAGGAGAAAGTAATCTATCTTCAAAATAAGTAATTAGTATGGATCTTCATCTTGGTAAATGAGCATATGGTAATATATAACTTAAAACCAGCCATGTCAAATTCTCAGAGCAAATTATCAAAAGCACCACTCTTATCATGACTAATCTACATCTCAAAGTACAATATTCAATGGATAACTCAGTCAAAAGCACCCAAAAGATCATGGCTTTGGTCATAATATCAACTACTTGCTGTATAAAAATAGATACTTCATGATTAAGTTTATTGGATAAGTGGGCTATCAATTCAAAATCCATGAGGACCAACACATAAATTAATACTAAAGAACAAGGATAGATCATCACCAAAAAATCTAGTCTAATAGAAACAAGGGCATCAGAAATTTTAGTTTCAATCAAAATAAATCATTAATAGAATATAAAGAGCCATGAATTTTTGGAATAACGTCCATGCATATTTGCTTTTGGAATAAGGCAATACAACCACTTAAATATAATTGATGTCAATAAAGAACTAAGTATCCATATATCATTAAATACCTTTTGAAGTTCTCATATGTACCAAACATAACCATTCATCAAAAAATAGCTCAAGTTGATAGAGAACTAACTATATAAATCTAATTAATCATTAAATACATTTGAAAGTTCATGTATGCAACATACCATCATTCAAGATTTTGCCATCCCATTAAAAAAATACCTCTTAAGGACCTTTCCTTAATCTTTGCGCATTTTAGCTGAAGTCTCCATGGACTCCCCTTACATATATGCTACTTATATTTGGCTTTAAATATCAATGTGCAAAAATCACCAACACACTATACCTGTAGATCAACGTTAAGCATAGTTATGGAGATTTAGATCTTCAACCAGCAATATTGATTGAGGCTTGTTTCATCTTATAAATGGCAAAAATCATTTCAAAGACATAGATATAAGTCATCACAAGAATTTCTGGTTGAACAAGATAAGAAATCAAACCAAAGGAAATTATTACAAGAGGTATTATAAATCTTCACAAAACCAGTCAATATCATGAATGAATGAGAAAAATTCTCTAGACACTTACTCCACATTTGTTTTCTAAGAAATGGATAATTTACACTATCCTTATTAACTAGCAAGCAAAGAGATAGAGACTTACCTTGACTTACCATGCTTGCCAATAAATTGGGATGATTAATGGAGTTTGAGATGAGGTCCCCTATCATGAAGTACCTCCTCATCCTTAGGTTCTCTTTCACTAGATCATCTATGTGATGTCTCCACTTGTTCATTTTCCTTGTGATAAAACTTTGAATCAATTTTTGCATTCAAAGCTACACTTCTCTTCATTTTCACTTATTGATACCTACACAATTTTCTTACCAAACCCCTTTTGACAAGACCAAGCATTAATCTTATTTTGATCATCATAATTAAGAGTTTGCATAAAATCACAATCTTTACACATAAAAGTAGCTTCATCCTTATGATCAGAATTATCAAACCTTACTATTCTTGACTTTGAGCTTGAAACTTCAAGTGTTTCTTCATTTGAATTTTTT
>MNCI01005457.1:123508-199235 GCA_015680685.1 Gnetum montanum | reverse complement strand
TTGGTCTTTTTTGGTTCCTAATCATTGGATCTATTCTTTGGTTGAACTTTGCTATTATTTGGATCACTAGGATATTTGAAGGCCATATGGCCTCTTCTCCACAAACCCAACACTCTATGGAAGAAAAATTCAAATTAGAAGAATTTTAAAAATTTCTACCTCTTTCTCTACCTTTGAAGAAATTTGGTCTTTATTGTTGCTAAGATGTCCCTTTGTTTCTTCTTGTAAGCAATCGTTGTAGTCTCCTTGAGAGAAGAGTAATCTCATCTTCATTGCCCTCATCGTGCTCATTAATCTCTATCTCCTTGGAGGTAGCCTTTAGGGCAATAGGTTTTTCTTAAATTTCTCCTTTGATCTTGAGATTAATTTCATAGGTGATGAGAGCAGTTTGAAGTTCCTCAAATCTCAGAGTTGAGAAATCTCTAATTTCCTCCATGGCTGTGATTTTTGACCTAAACTCCAATTGAAGAGTTCTAATCATTCTGATGATGACATCACTTTTAGGCAAGTCTTTCCTTGTTCCTCTAATGGCTACAACAAGATCATTGGCTCTAGAAAAATAATCCTTGATTTTCTCACCTTCTCGCATCTTGAGCTTACCATATTCACTTTGCAGAAATAACAATTTCGATTGCTTAATGATAGATGTTCCTTCATAAGTAGCTTCTAAAGTTTGCCAAATTTCTTTGGTCATTTTACATCCTGCTACCCTATTAAATTTATATTTATTCAATGCATAATATAAACAATTTTTTGCTTTTAAATCAAACATGAACTTATCATTTTCTTCTTATGACCATTTTTTGTGTGGCTTAATGATGGTAATGATGCCATCAATGGGTGGAGTGTACCCTTGGATATGAAGAACCCTTGCATTCTAGCTTTCCAATAGGTGAAGTCAAATCTATCAAACATGGATGACTTTTTGTAAGAAGTTTCCTTCATTGTTCACTCTTGAAGTTGATGATCAATCAAAGAGTACCAAGCTTTGATACCACTTGTGGATCATTAAACTTAGAAGGGGTGGGATGAATAAGTTCCCCAAATATAAACTTAAACAACCAAAGCACACACACAAATTTACATGGTTTCCTAACTTGGGTACTCCACACTCAGAGGGTAGATTACAAGAACACCTCTAGACTTTGTTGCTCTCAAATTATGGTTGAAGGGTCCACACCTTGTACAATCATCAAGCCCCACTTCGGAGTGTTGTACCGTAGCACCAATCACTCAACCCCGTAAGGTCCCATCAGGCTTATAAATGTGATTTTAAGGCTTCTACAACCTTTACAATCTTGAGCTCCGCACTAGAGTGTTGTACTGCAACACCAACAACTCAATCCCGTAGGATCCCAACAAGCTCAAAGAACTTAAACCCTCAAGGCAACAATAACAACAAATATAAGAAATGATTGCAACTCAATTTGCTAATCCTTACATAGCTAGGTACATCACATTTTACAAAGCCAAAATGATTAGATAATGAAAAGCAACAAAGAATTCAATGATTACAAATGATTGTATAATGAATACAACAATGCTTGCACATTTCCCAATGCACATGAAGTCTTCTTATAGCTATCATGTTGCTAAATCCTTCTAAAAACTTGTGCAATGACTAGGTAACAATCACCAATGATCATGGGAGGCATTTTTCTTGTGCCTGAGATGTCTCTTTAAATTTGGCTTCAAATCTAGGAAGACATCTTTGTTTCCTAAAAGACATCTTTTTGAAGTCTCCATCCTGGAAGACATATTTTGTCAATGGAAGATGTCTTTTTGCATTTGATCTACATTTTGTAAAGACATCTTTGCCTCATGAAAGATGTCTTTGGCCAGAGAAAGATGTCTTGCTATTTTTGAAGACATCTTTCTAGATTTTCTCTGAGTTCACCCCAAATCTGCCAAGAGGTCTCCTGCTTCCTAGGTATGCCTTTTTTCACTTTCTCTTACATGATGAATGCATTGTTCCTTGTCCATAGCCTTGACCTTCCGCATGCTTAGATGATGATAACTTTGCTTGTTCAATATCAAATCCTTGTCCACATTCTTTGGATATTCATTTGAAGACATGTGGATGACCTCCTCCTTTGAGCTCTAGGATAGTCCTCTTTAGCTCATCTTGGTTTCCTATGTACATAGTCCTACAAACACAATAACCACACAATCATGCAAATAACTTTTGTCTCCATTTTACTTAATGTTTTGAGCACACCAAAACATACCAAAAGCACCATCTCACTTTTTGAAAAATCTTTACCGATAACTCTAATAGCCACAATAAGATCATTTTCTCTAGAAAAATAATCTTTTATTTTCTCTGCTTCTCTCATCTTTCACTTATCATACTCACTTTGCAAAACTAAAAATTTAGATTACTTAACTCTAGACATTCCTTCATAAGTAGCCTCTAATGTTTTTCGAATTTCTTTAGCCATTTTACATCCCACTACTCTATTAAACTTTGATTTATTCAAAGCATAATATAAACAATTTGTTCCTTTAAAGTCAAACATGAACTTATGTTTTTTTTTCTTAACGCCATTAGTTGCAAGGCTCGATTTTTCCTATTGTACTATCAACAAGCGGTGTATGACCTTCAATAATGAATTCCTAGACTTCACACTTCATAGATTTGAAGAAGCCCTGTATCCTTACTTTCTAATAGGTGAAGTCGAATCCATTGAACATGGATGGCTTTATGTATGAGGTTCCCTCCATTGTTCACTCTTGTAGATGATGTAGAACTGGTAGTAAGAGTGCCAAGCTCTGATACCACTTGAGGATCATTGAACTTAGAAGGAGGGATGAATAAGTTCCCCAAATTAAAATTTTCATCCATAAAGATCACAACCAATTTTAACATGGTTCCCCAAGTTGGGTAGTCCACACTCAGAGGGTAGACTACTTGCACACCTCTAGACTTTGTTCCTCTTAAAATGTAGTTTGAAGGGTACCACACCCTGTACAGCTCTAAGCTCTACTTCAAAGTGATTCGATGCCATGAACCCACTTAACCTTGCAAGGTCCCAGCAAGCTTAGAATGTGATTTTTGGGATCCCACAACCTTTACAGCTTGAGCTCCACTTTGGAGTGTTGTGGCACTACACCAACACTCAATTCCATAGGATCCCGACAAGCTCAAGCACGATGCCTTGTTGCAATAAGCACATCAACCCTGTAGGGCAACAAAAGAGAAACAAAAATTACAAGGAAAGGATGCAACTAATTAGCTAGTCATTACACTTTGAGGTATAACACAATAGATCTCTTACAATAGTAAAAAATATAGTACAATGAGACACACAAGAATAATATGCATAATGATTACTTGATGTTAACACTTGCTTGCTTTCAAAAATTGTGCATTCCCTAAGATAATGAAATCTTCTTGCAGCCTTGATGTTTTTGCAATCACCTTGGAATTCATGCAACAACTATCTAACAATCACTGGAGACGTCTTCTTCGAGATTGGGATGTCTCTTTGCATCAAACCTAGATTCTAGGTAGATGTTTTTCTCAAAATGGAGATGTTTGCTAGGAAACATCTACATGTAGATGTCTTCTCTAGATAGTAGACGTCTACTATTTTTGCTAGATGTCTTCTCTACTTCATCTATGTCTCAGCTAAGACATCTTCTGCTTCTTGTAAACGTCTTCTCGTTTTTTGGGCTTTGCTTATTGAGGCTTTCTTTCATTGATTTAGCTCATCCTTAATCTTGGGAACTTCTCCATTTTGCTATAGTCTTCATCTTTGTCTTTGCTCCCTCTTAAGTCCTTGTAGAATTCACTTTTACATCTCATTATCACTCTCATCCCTTGAGTCTTCATTCTTGTTTGGCAAGTTCTTGAGGTTTTCATGTTCTTCTCCACAACCATACAAACATCCTTATTCTCTTGGGAACTTCTTCATTTCTTGTGATCTCCATGTTCTAGTCCTATACACACAAAAATCATACAAACATTCTTGTTCCGCATTTTCCTGAAGGTTTTGGCATACCAAAAGGTCAACAATGTCCAATCTCAGAAAGTAGATCTAGGACTAGAAGAACCAGACACATGAATCCCTTGATGTGGCAATGGATAGATACTACTCTCTTCTACATAGGTGCCTAGGCCATGGATTTTCCCAAAGGAAGTAGCTCAGGAACATTATCAATGGATTGAAGAATAAAACCAAGGAATTCCTTGGAGTCTATGCCTAAGGAAGACTATAAGAGATGATTGCCTATCAAATTTAGAGGCTAATTAACCAAGTTGTAAAAGAAGAAGGTGAGTTGAGAAAAAGAGAATCAGCTAAGGAATATAATCAAGATCCATCTATCAAGAAAAGAGATGTACAAATATGTAATAAGTAAGAAGAAGAAACCTTGGAAGAGGTGATTCAAAAAAAGACTCTACCAATACAAAAGTTTGTCAATGACATAGCAGCCAAAGGAGAAATGATGTGAGACTTGATAGATGAAAAATTAACTACATCCTTAAAAATCATACAAGAAAGAACTAAGTAAGCCTTCAATAAGGGCAAGAAGAAGAAGAAGAAAAGAGACTACGGATGAAAAGGAAAACTTGCTTTAGTGGAAGAATGTTCTAACTTGAGCTCAAACAATGAGAAAGGGTGTACAATGTACCAATGTGAACATCCTAAGGGATGTTGTCCTATGATGGTACATTTGCAAGAATCATGGGCATATGTGCTTAATCCAAGATTTTTCAAAAAGAAAATGCCAGAATAATTACCTTACCCTCAAGGTAACTACCAACAAACATTTCAACCAACCTATTATCTAAGTGGAGCTTATCCACAATCACACAAGAAATATCAACAATAGTAGCAGTAACCATAATCATGGCCAATGCCACCACCAAGACAGTAGTACCCATATCAATAGCCAGATCCTTATGGATACTATGTGCAGCATTTGATATCTCCAAGAAATGTAGTAGTTCATACTTCTCAATACTATCCACCAAAGTGTTATAGAACTACACCTCCAAAGATGGATTCCAATCCATATGTGCATCAACTAGCAACTAGCTAGTTAAGTTAACCTTCTGATCCTCTGTCACCTATGCCATCACTTACAATGCAAGGAGAATTTCCATCACAACTACAAAAAAAAATGCAACCAGGACAGTAAGTATGAAGGAGGAAGCAATCATGCATGATCCACAATCTAGGAAACGACCATTCTTTCAAACAAGTCTAAAAAAGGTTCAAAGGATGGGGGCCCATCTACTTCCACTCCATCTACATCCACTCCTTTGAGAAACACTAAGCCTCCATTATCTTCTAATGCAAAATTAACAACTATAATGCTAACTCATACCATCACACATTGGATAAAGGCAAGAGCACTTCCTCAGAAAAGAATAGACCTAGGAAGTCATGTGGTGTACTTGATTCTAGGTTAGGGATAAACCTAATCTCACAAGGCACGTATAAGGCCTAAAATCTACCACCATTAAAGAAAGTAACATTTAGTTAGAGCTTGCAAATCAGTTGATCACAATTCTGCTAGGACAAGTGGATGATGTGATCACTACCATTAGTGTCTAGTCTTATCCTACTAGTTTCCTAGTCATTCATGTTAGTAAGAATAAGGGAGAGTTCCCTATTATTATGGGAAGAGCTTGGCTTATCACTATACATGCTAAGCTTGGTATCATAGAGTTGTCCTTGGAAATTTCCATAGAAGATGGAGTTGGAATCATTCAAAGACACAAAGCTCCATGTATTACATACAAAGATAATGGGTGCAACTTTGGGCAGAAAATATAGGCAATTAAACAAGAAAACAACACCGTATGCAAAAGATGTGTTGAAGAAATGTGTGTACAAAGATGCTTGTATGTGGTAGCCAATAAATAATAAGGCATTTGATGGCTAATCATAGATGAAGAAACTAAATGAAAAATATACATGGAACCAACAACCTAGCTTATAAGTGCCTATGTGGAAGAAACAAATAAGTTAAAGCAATTAAGAAGAAGGAATCCCTATCCATACTCATGTCAAGAGGAGGAGATTGAATGGGTATAGCTCGAGATCCCAGATAAAGTTCAATCGAAACCATTAGAGTTAAAGGCCCTACCAACATTACTAGAATATGTTTTCCTAAACAACAAGAAGCTGATCATCATTAATGCCAACTTGGATAAAGAATAGAAAAAGAGATTATTGGAAGTAATCAATAAATGGCCAATGGAATTTGCCTAGTCTTATGATGAAATAACTGACATCCATCCTTGAATCTGTCAACATTGGATATACAAAAATCTAATTGTTAAGCCACAACACCAACCACAGAGAAGGTTGAATCCAAAACATAAGAAAGTAGTTAAGCAAGAGTTGGAGAAATTACTAAAGATAGGTTTCATTTATCCCATTGCAGACAGAGAATGGATTAGTCCTTGGGTAATTGTTCCAAAGAAAGAGGGCAAGTGAAGAGTGTGTAATAACTTTCGATTCTTGAACTTTGCAATGTTCAAGGATCATTTTCTTTTATCATTTGTTGACCAAGTCCTAGATACTATCACAGGACACTAGTACTATAGCTTTCTAGATGGGTATAGTGGATATAGCCAAATCCGCCTGAAGACCAAGAAAAGAAAATGTTCACTAGTCTGTGGTGAATGTTCGCCTATAAGCAAATTCCTTTCAATCTTTGCAATGTGCCTGCTAGCTTTCATAGATTAGTACTCAGTATCTTCCAAAAACAAATAGGTAATGGCACTAAGGTATTTATGGATGATTTTTTAACCTATGGGTTGGACTTCAAACAAGCACTAGACTGTCTAGAGTAGGTACTAAAAAGATGTGTAGAACCAAACCTAAAGCCAAATTGTCAGAAGAGCCATCTAATGGTCCAAGATGGGATCATGCTAGGACATAAAATTTCACAAAAAGGAATTGAGGTAAACCCTAAGAAGATTAGAGTCATATAGAACATCACCCAAAGGCCACAAACTATTAAATATGTTCAATCATTTTTAAGCCACATGAGATATTATAGAAGATTTATAGAAAATTTCTCAAAAATTGCAAAACCATTGGTAGAGCTAACCAAGAAGCATGTACCATTCCAATGGACTAAATCATGTGAAAAGGTGTTTGAGACCTTAAAATAGAATTTAATTGAGACACCAATCTTCCAAGCCTCAGATTTTTCTAAGCCTTTTCATATCATAACAAATGCTTCAAATTATGAACTGGGTACAGTCCTAACACAACTAGATGACCAAAAAAGACCATACTATATACATTGTACCAATAAAAGCATCACCAGAGCAGAACTCAATTACATCACTAATGAAAAGGAGCTTATGGAAGTGGTATATGCACTAGAAAAATTCAGACATTATGTGCTCAGATACCCAATCTATGTCCATATCAATCATAGTGCAATCTAATTTCTAATGAATAAACCAACGATAAGTCCCAGGGTGATCAAATGGCTCGTGATTCTACAAGAATTCAATATAACTATGATCAATAAGAAGGGCACAAAGAATGTAGTAGTAGATGACTTGTTGAGGTTGAGATGGGAATCACAAGACCAAGAAGAACCATTGTCAGATCATTTCCCTCATAAAAACTTGTTCCTTATGAAAATAATGGTTGTTGACTCAACATAGAAGTCATGGACTATTGATCACATGACTTATTTAATCACACAAGAGCTTCCTATTGAGTGGGGTAAGAAACAAAAAGAATAGTTCCTTCATAAGGTCAAGAAATATATGGAGATAAATGGGAATCTTTATAAGATTTATGTCGATGGGCTAATACGATGGTATGTACTAGAATTTAATCAATAAAGGATCCTACAAGATGCGCACGAAGGACCATATGGTGGTCCTTATGCAAGATGGAGGATAGCACTGAAACTTATAATGGCAAGCTACTTTTGGCCTACCTTGTTCTGGAACATCAATAACTTTGCTCAATGTTGTGAAAAAAAATGAGACGAAGGAATAATGGTCAGAAATGAAGGGCCATAATGGATGCAACTATTAGAACCATTTGATATCTGGGAAATTGACTTCATGGGATCCATCATGCCAATGTTGAATGAAAAATCTTACATCATAGTGACCATGGATTATTACACAAAGTGGATAGAGAAACCTGCAATTAAAGATTTTATAGCCAAAACATCTACCAAATTCTTCCAACAACATGTGGTGAATTGATTTCGAGTACCAAGGATGCTTATTTTAGATAATGAAATTCATTTTACTAATGCTACTTTTAAGAAGCTCGTGTAACAACTTAGGGTGAACCATAAACTGCCCACACCATATCATCCCCAAGTGAATAGTTAAATCGAAGTAACTAACCAAGAAATCACAAGAATATTAACTAAGATGAATAGTAGATTTAGGAAGGATTGGAGCACCAAGTTAAATGATATTCTATGGGCTTATAGAACTACATGGAAACTACTCATTGGATATTCACCCTATGAGCTAGTTTATGATAAATTACCCAAGCTTCCAACCCAAGCAAAGCTTCAAACTTTAGCTACTACCAACAACCTAGACCTAAACTTGAGCTTAGCCTAGAAGGAACAACTCATGAACCTTAATCTGTTACAAGAAAATAGGCTAGTAGTACTTATGAGTAATGAGATCCATAAGAAATACCCCAAGCATAGGCACAATGCATGAATATGCCAAGTGTTGATACAATTAGACGATAAGGTCCCATACTACAATCCCAACCATTTTCAGCAAAAGGCTAAGTTTCACATGCTTTGGGAGGGCCCATACATCATCCAAGCAACTTATTCCTCAAGTTCCATGCACATTTACCATCAGTCTAGCCCACAAAAGCTTATCTTAGTAAACGTTCAACAGGTCAAACCCTATCATGAATATCCCCACTTCGTTAAGGATTCTACCTAGCATGTCCAAATGTTCTCTAGCTATGCAATTTTCTGGTTGATTGGTCTTGATCATAGTCATGGGGATGACCACCGTGACATGTAGGTACCTACTGAATTTTTTATTTTCTTATTACTTTTTCCTACTTTCTTGATATATTTTCCTATAATTTTATATTTTAAAATTTCTTACTAACTTATTAATTCCTTGATATTTTTAAATTCTTTGATAATTTTTCATTCTTATCATCTTTTCAATCCTTGATATCTTTTATAATCTTTTGTATTTTACCATCATTTCACTTGTACATATTTTTGCTAATTTTCAATAAAATACACTAAATAAAGCAAGATGTAGTTCCAATAAGATGAAGATTTCTCTATATTATCAAATCATAAGGGACTAATTACCTATATAGTGAGACCATGATATCCATCCACCCATTTCAATAATAAGAGATTCTTACCATGGTCATAATGATATTCTTCTCATAATAAAACTAAGAATAAACCTGTGATCATTATGCCTAGAAAGAAGAGTGAAGAACAAAGTGGGAATGACAAGGGTGTGGCATCAAGGGAACTTGTCGATTCTCTAGGATTACTACTATGAGTTCTATTTTTTTGTCAAGGATGTCTTATTTTCTTGAAGATCTAACGAGAAATTGAAGAGTACAATGAGTGTTGTCTTACCATGTCACTAGAAAGACATGTTACCCATGCCTATAGTTAGTCCTCTCGTAAGGTTGGCATAGGTAAAAATAAAATTCATGCACAGAATAAATTTCTGGAGGTTCCACTAGAAATACATGTTACCCAATGCTTAAAGGTAAGTAGCAAAAGAAGAGTACAATTAATAAACTCCTCCCTTGAATAACACGCCAAGTGGTAATACTCCTTGCAATAGTGGTAGTCTTATCGTTGTGAGCTCTAGGGATGAAACAATGCAATGTCACTGGAAAGTGGTTTGAACTTTGTTTGAATCTTAGATAGAAAGGCAAATGATTATTCTAACCACAAATTACACACAAGAATTCATTATGCCTATGGTAAGACACCTCACATCTCAGTTTCAACAATCCCTTCTACATTACATTTCACCTCACTGTATATTTAATTATAAATTTATGGTTTTGTATAATATAGTGTTATTTCCCCAATTTGGTGATACTAACATGTGTGTTTTGCTAGATAGGTATGTCTTACATTCAACTCCTTGGGTCCCTGTGAACACTTTTAGCATGGTTACACAAGGGTACTAAAGGCTTGAGCTTGCTTTGGGGAAGACCCACTTGTATAACTTTTGTATTTCATACTCGACAAGAAATTCCACAATATCTTGTGTCTTTAGAAATAATCAAGATTCAATGAATAGTTCCAGTACCATCTAATAATCTGTCCATACATCTGTAATTCTTAATCCATCTCCTATCCATTCAATAAACTTCTATTGCTCAAGATTCCCTCCTTAGGAACTTTGAATGCCAAATTTTCAAAAAATGTGCATCATTAATGAGCAAAGATCCTTTGGACAAGCTTCACATCTTCCAAACATTCCAATGGCCCATTTTTTCCTAGAAAATTCAACAACAATTTGAAAGTTTTTAATGATGACATCATAGCGACAATGTCGTAGCCCCTACGATGTATCATCTCTAATGTTGCACACATAAAAATAGCATATATGTACATGGGAGTTAGCAAAATGTTTTACTTGTTCATTTTACAACAAGAAAAATTTTTGTATTTTTTCCTCTAAACTGTTGTACACTAACTTTCCAAGGCAATAACTTTGTCCCCATAGCTCTGATTTCCTAAATTCATGAACCCTATTGATCCTAGAGCACTTAACTTAGTTGTTGGGAGGGGGTGTGCATTACTTGAGCATTTGGAAACTTGAGCCAAAATTTTTCTAATGCCCAAAAGATACTATAAAGGGTAGGTATAAGGAAATAATGAGAACCTTATCGTTAATTAATCAAACTTAAGCCAAATAATGTAACTGGTTCTTCTAACTAGACATACCAACTATTTCAAGGCACAATAAGCAAAAAAATGATAACTGTGGAAGGTCATAAGTAATTAAGGATATAACACTAAAGGGGTTTCATTTTGAAAATTTTTCTATCATAATAAGATAAAAAATTGATCTAACCAAGAGTATAGAAATGATAAGGAATCGTTACGTACTAATTTAAACACTTCAATAATTTCAAACTCTTGTTGATTTCAAATAGCCTTAAAGAGACCAACAAGTGAAGGACATTCCCAACATTGGAGTAAAAGACCAAGAGGTCAAGTGGGACAATAGACTCCACAAGCTGAACATGCAAAGCAAGAGGCACAATCATTTAGCATTCATCAACAAACTCCTACTACCAAACATTCTGCATAAGGAGAGGCAAAAGTCCCACTAGCACCTGAACAAGGGTAGTACCTCACGTTGTCTTCATAATGCCTCTAGGCCATACAGGAAAAATCCATCATGTCCACAATCATTATGGAATTGAAATTTGGTCCTTTTATGGAGCTTGCTCCAGAAGCGATTAAGACGCAACTCCAAGTGTCTTCCCTATGGCTTACCTTATCCAATAATGGCAAATGGTATTTGAGAGAAACTTACCAATTTTGGCCCAAAAAAAACAAGCCGATGCTACAATAAAAATTGAAGAAGCCTTTGTGTCATATTCAATAGAGACAATCACCAAAGCCCTCAACATCCTAAATGAAGAAGCCAACGTGACAAAAATTTCAACAAGATTAAACACCAATGCCAAAAAGATGTGGTTACAAAGGGCATACAAAAAAGAAAACAAGGATTACGATGAGCTCATAGTTAAAGAGAAGATATATTTCAAGATTGGAACCTACCATTTGTTTCCAACCAAAAGGCTCAATAGAATATCAACATATGTGACTAAAGGAAGTGCCATGTTGATGGGGAAATTCAATGCCAACATCAACATTTGTTCTTCCTCAAAATCCAAAGGTAGTTTGAAGAGAAGAAGGCAAGGAAATTAACACTTCCATTACCTTGCCTCATCAGGAAGCTATGTTGACAAGCCGAAATCTTGGGATATACTAATGATGTCCCAATGAAGGCCCAAAATGCTTCCTACATAGAGATGTTCAAGCTAGTGCCACCAAAGAAAGATCAGCTAGAGAAGCCAGCGGGCACCGAGGGAGCTTCAGGATCCACTCCTACTAGTAACCTTCTTGCTATTGGACAACAAGAGAAAGTAAGACCCAACAACCAACACCTACTAGAGAACAACAACAATAATAACAAGTTCCACCATCGCCACCACAGGATTACAAATTGTCTATGAGCCATCTACAACATATTGTAGAAACTATAGGCTAGGGAACAAGGGAAGGGGCCAATCTGTACAAAGTAAGGGAGAGCTCTATCATGCCCACTATTTCCACAGATCCAACAAGTGGGCAAGTGTCACTGCAAACATGAGGAGAGGATGACTAGGCACAACAAATCTCAAAGAACGTTGCATCATTCCAAGTCATGTTGGAAACTGGTGAAGGAGCCACAGTTGTGATTATGTAGCACCAAGATGCAGCGGGAGTAGCTAAAGTAATAACTATATCAAGGAATCATTCAATGTCCCTGCTATGCCACTAGATGATATTTTTGGAGCAAGAGATGCTCAAATGCTTATTGGTACCTTGATGACTCCTACAAAACTTAAAGATATTTTGGATAGACTACTACAAATAGGCTAGATCATGCAAAACCTTTTCGATATACCCAGCGATATCATTGCAATTCAATTTGATATTATTATCACAAAAGAAAAGTTGGTCATGGCTGAAATTAGGACTAAGCACGCAAAAAATGAGGCACAAAGGTTGCAAGAAGAACTAGCCACTCTGAGAGCTAAAAGAAGAGACCCTGCACAATTGGTAGCACCTAAACAACTTGAACAATGCAATACTAATCATGTGAGGCAACTAATTGCTCACAACATACAAATGAAGAAAGAGAAGGAGAAGGTAGTGTGGGATAAATTAGTGGTAGAAGCCCAAACTTATGCCCATGTCAAAGCACTCACAGCCTTACATGAAGAGAATAAAAAATTTGTTTCTCATAATACCAATTTGACAAATGTCAAAAAATAGAAAAATGTTCTCAAAAAAAGCATTCATCAACTTAGAGAACAACTTGTAAGAATCAACCAGGATATGACTTGCTTGGCTAGGGAAAACAAAATCCTATCCATGAAAGAAGTCCACACCATTCATTAGAAATCTGTAATAGAAATTGCATGTGGCAAACCAAGGCCAAGAAGCATGAATGACTCAAGGAGCGCTTCAGAGGCCATGTGGGCATGTACAAACAAATAAATGAAAAAGACATCTAATGGCAAAAGCTAGAATCAACTCGATCTCAACTCAAAACCTAGACTGGCAGCCAATTCTAGATAACCTAGCCCATGTCCACCAAGCTGAAATGAAGAATAAGGACCTACAAATAGAAGACCTAACAAAGTACATGGGATTAGCAAACCTCCAGTATGCTAATCTAGCCATGTTAACAATAGGTAAGCCAAGAAATGAGTTGAAGCAATAGGGAGCAACCGTATATGCAATGTACAAAAAAGAGTTTGCCTATAGGAAAGATGCATTACAAAAACTACATGTGACAAATTCAGAGCTAAAAATTGGTAAGGCCAATTACCAAGGACAGAAAGATGTAGCAGCCAACCTAGCACATCGAATGTCAAATTACCAAGAACATAAAAAAACAACCAAAGCTTTTGAAGAGGAGAGACCACAATTTACCACCTCGTATGTGAAGGCCAACAAAATGTTTCCACAAGTACCATGTCCATGGGATTTACCCGCTCAATCCAACATTGCGCAATAAGCATGGATGGTACATAATCCCAAGATAAAAGAAGAAAAGCTTCAAGCACTCTTAAATAGATATCAATTTCAGAAGCCTAACGACAAGGGGAAGAAGCCAACGGAAGAGCCTCCACCGCTTGGAACATGAACTACATCATGCTACTTCAAATTTTGTTTTTGTGTTATCATGTAACTATGTTATTTTGAAAAAACACCACTACAGCATTCTAAGTCATATAAATAGTTAACTAGTCATGTCAAGTTGAGTCTACCTCCCAATTTTGTAAGGGACTCTATCCTCATTTTGTTTTAACTCAAGGACAAGTTTCCTATCAATCATGGGGATATGCTAAAGTCAATTTTTGTTGCTTTGCAATATCGTATCTACAATATTGTGACAACAATGTCATAATCAATGTTACATCATCATTGATGCGAAGTCTTGGAATGTGTGCAACCCTATAAACATCAACACTTGGATGCACAATCAACAGAGTTTTCATTCAAAGTCTTCAGAAAACTCTTGCAATTTGTTTTCTTAGTTATGACAGAGTGAATGCTTGTAGTGTGATATTTAGCAATTGAACGGAATTTTTATTCAAGTGAATTGTACTTGGATGCAATTCATGATGACAATAAAGATCAAGATTGCTTTAAATCATTGCAGCATCCACTTAGTTCTATTAATTTACTTAGCACAATTTTCTTATTTTCTTAGCTTAATCATTTACATTTCCAAGCACTTTATTTTACTTGCTCATTAGTAAAGCGAGATGAGTACAACTAGTTTCGAGTGTTCAAGTGTAATCATTTGGTAACTTAGTAGTGGTTTCACTAGATTTGCTCAGTGGTGAATTCACTTGGTAATCCCAATAACAATTACATGAGTCCAAGGCATGTCATTTCTATCATTATTTCTATCATTATTTAGACTTAGCATTTAACTTCATTTTCATTATGTTGCATAGTAGTAAAATGAGCCTCACAACATCACATAACATATGTCTCACTAGTTAAACCATACACTCAAGCTTTACTAACTCACAATAAGAAGACAATCAATTGCTCACATAAGTACATTGACCATTCATGGATTACAATCTAGTTGCACGCTAGCACTTGTGACTTGTCTAGTAGAGTGTTGGGATTGCTCTGTCGCTCATCAATGGGACATAAACTCATTAGCTACTTTGCGTAACATGCATTGGCCCAAGCCATAGAACCCACGATGTTAAAGATTTCCTCATGTAAGAATGTGCCTTCATGAATGAGCCATTGAGATTTGCTACATGTGCCAACATGTGATCACACATAGGAAAGAAAAATGTTTGCTATGTAGCCATTCCAACGAGGCCTTTGAAAATAGTTCATTGGCACAAATGGGCATGCAATTTCAAGAAATGTTCATTTGAAGTAGATGGCATGTACACCATGAATGGAGTTGCAAGAGCATAATGATATCAGAAGTGTCATGTGAGTGAATGAGTCAACCATAGACTAAAGAGCCACAGAGTCAACACCTCAAACATATTGAACCTAGAGATGGGCACAAGGCCAAAGAGTGGCAACACGATTTGATCATAGTTGAGCTCCACCTGCAATTGGTGAAGGTACATACAAAGGCGACCAAATCCACATATGTTGGAGGAACTTATAGATCAAATTTAACCAACTAAGAAGTATGAATGATTTGGTTCTTTCATGATGATTCATATTTAGCCCTAAGGATGAGACACTATCTGAGTGATGATCATTGTGGAGATAACCAACAATGTGATAGAAAGGAATGAAGCCTTCAAAGAATTTGGAGGTGGTCATGCAATCCGAAGAAAAAAAGATGCAACTTATTAAGCATATCCTATATAAACCACTATTCTTTCTTCATGCATCATCATCCTCATCTTAACCTTGTCCTAATAATACGAAGAATTTAGCTATATTTGGTTTCATGAGGTTATATAACATGAACTCTCTAGTAGTTCACTTTTAATTATTTTTTCCTCTTCTTTCTTGATTTTCCTTTTAACATGTTCCCTAGAATTATAATCTTCTTCGGTCAAACCATTACACCCCTAATATATTTTATCTTTGTAAAATCCCCTCTCTTTATAGTGAAACATTGTAAGTATTCAATTTTGCTAGCCTGAAAAATTTTATAATACTTTAAAAAAATTTTCAAGTCATTAAAAAATGTGTTGATACTAAGAATTTTTAAGTACTCAAATCTCCTTAATATCTCCATATATCATTTCTCCAAATCCAAAAATGGATTCCAATTTGATAGGTTAATGTAAACTTATCCATATAGTTATGCACTAATTAATTTAAGGAAAAATCTTAGCAACACCATTGATAAATAAGTACCGCATTTAAATAGGAATTATAAACTCGCAAACAATTTATTCATGTATTGGATTTTCATTTCATGTCTACTATTCTAGAATGTAACATGTGTTATCAGTAATTTTTTTTTTTAAGTTTAGCTATACAAAATCAACAATATGCTCCTAGTGAATAAGCTTTGCACTCGGCGCAAAAGATCCTAGCCTTGAGATGTATACGAATTCCCTAATATGTTTATTTAAATGAACATATTAAAGAATACGTATCCTTTGCAGTCAATTTTGAATTAATACTCCGAGAAAAAAAGTTTAATACCCCATTTAACCTTGAATATATTTTTAACACAAAATTTAGAAAATGCATTTTGAAAGACTAAATGAGAGAGAAGACTACATGAAATTAGATAGATCGAACAACTACCACATTAGGATTCAGATTTACATACATGAAGTATGCATAATGATTCTAGTCACATTAAAAATTAATCAATCATCTCAATGAGCGCCCGCTGTTCGCCGAAAAGCTGAAAAAAGGCCTCCAGTAGATTTTTCCTTCTTCCTTTCACATTCCGCCTCTTCATTGCTCTGCAAAAAGATCAGTCTCTGGATAAACATTTCTAAATAAGCTAGTCTCCCTATTATTGAGGTATCTCTGTATAGCCGGGTTTCCCTGAAAACATGCTATCGATATTTTATTTCAAGCAAAATAGTTAGCTTGTCTTGATTCCAAGAGGTCACAACATTCCAGCTGTGCTCTTTCAATCAGAGGTTACATTACACAAAAATGGTTGAATTTTAAATTATTAAAGAATTCAAATATTTGAAACATTAGACTCCCTGTCTCAATCGAAAGGGCTTCCGCTTTTGGCTCTTTGCCGATTGACTAAAATGTTCGTTTGTTATTTACCTCTTTCAAAATCTGCTGAAGTATTTCAGTGATTTCAGAGAAGTTTGGTCTCAATGTTGGATCTTGCTGCCAGCATCTTCGAAGAAGTTCAGCAAGCCTAGGATGTGTATGCTTTGGTATTGTAGGTCTCAGACCCTATATTCAAAATATGCTTTCATTTTAGTAATTTTACAATCTTGGTGATAGCAATAAATCAGAGGTCTAAACAAACTATGAAAAAAATTAGCTTGCTGCAAAAATCAAATCTTGAACTGCTAATACCAGAAGTAACACATGCAAGTCTTTTATAAAAATAATAATAAAAGCAGATAAAACAATACAGCAGGGAAAAAACGTCTTCTTAAATAAACGCAGATAAAAAAAACACAAAAAAGGATCACCAGAAAAAAATCCCAAATAAACAAGATTTATACCTTCTGAACAACCCCAACTGCTGCTTGTAGCGGAGTTAAATAATCATAAGGAAGCTGGTGGAGAACAAACCATCAAGAAGCAATAACGTTACTGATGAGGGGAATAGTGGACATCTTAACCCAAAAGAAAGAAAGAAAGAAACTGGGAAAGGATGATTGATATCATGAACAAATATAAAAAACTTACCTTTCCTGTTAATAGCTCCCATAAAACAATACCAAAACTGAAAACATCAGCTTTCTGATCATAAGGTTTATGCTCTATGATCTATTTTATGCAACCCAGTATTCAAGAGGTATAAGTTAGTCTATTACTTGTTGATAATAACTTTCAGTAAATGCAAGATAAAGCTATACTAGAACACAACTTAATTTATCGGTACAGTAAGAGTTAATGGAAATAGACCATTTCTAATTTATAAATTGCTAGAACACACAGAAAATAACTACAGCTATAGTAAAGCATCACCAAATCCTTCCCTGACCTTAACACATTAACCCATATTGATGAAATAAAAACACCAAAACAACCTCAAGTTCTGTGTAAGAAAACTGTTTCCACTGTACCTCGCATCCTAGATTAAGCATTTTGACACCGTACTTTCTTAGTAATATTCAACATGATTTCATAATTCCTTCTATTTTATAATGTAGGCATGAATATAATGTGTGGTCTACATTGTGTACACATGTTTCATGGCATTTAAACATTTTTTAAAAAGGAGGTTAATGCACAAGTTCTTCTAGCCGTACACATAAATCTACATAAAAGGAATTTTTTTATTTTTTTATTTTTGAGAATAAGTCAAGATGCATTAATTTAAGAAAAAAAATGTATGTACAGCAGCAATAAACCCAGGCCAGAGCCCACATACTGAGCAAGCCAACAATCAGTACTTGTCTCCTGCTTACCCCAAACAAAACAAACCCAGCCACAAGGCCGCAACAGAACCACCCTCCCCCCAAAAAACCTCAGCCAGATGCCAAACCTAAATGCAGCCAACCAACTTTGGCGCCATCCAGATGCCCCCAACACCACCCACCCAAAAAATTACCCTTTCGGGTCCCTTACCAAGTTGGCCACCACCACCGCAACCCTGTCCTCGACCCCAACATCTCCGCATGGGACATCTCTAATGCCGTCGTTTGCTCATGCATCGTCAAAACCATCGACACCACCCCCGATCCATAGTCCCGTCTATACCCAACTATGCCCCCAACAACACCCTATGAAGCCCTTGTAATCCACAACTCTCCCATTGCTTCCTATGTGCTTCCACCATTTGCATGTACTTCGCACTATGCCGTTCAAATAGGTCCTCCATGAGCTGCAGGTCTCTCACCCATTGAACATCCACCTCCCTTTGAACTGCTGCCTACATCTCCTCCCATCAAGACTACAACGCCGCCCTCTCCTCCCAACCTCCACAGAGCCAAAATCACCCCCAAGTGCCACCTAGGCTGTTTCCATTTTACCAAGTCCAAAAAGAAGCAAGGGAGGTTAATCCGAATACCATTCCTAATACACCATAGAAATGCAAAATGCACTCCCACAAGTCTGTGAGGGGACCCAGATTGCACAAAGTACCTATCAATGAACACCGCCGCATTCTGCCACACCCTCACCAACTTATCCTTGCGAACATGTCCACTGGCCATCCACAAAACTACACCCAAAAAGAACTCGACAGCATACATCTAAGTATGGATCGCTAGGGCAATAAGCTCCCCTTCCGCCAACACATCCAGTACCTCCTCCAATGCCTACTCAGTAACCCTAAGTTGTCTACCCCTAAATCTAGTTTCATCCCCAACCCAGTTTTTGAAGAACTTGTTCGTCAACAGCCTTGGCTCCCCTTCCATGCACTGGAGCATGCCCACCCATCCCATTCTCTCAATCATCTACCATAGCTGCACGTCTCCTAGAAACTCCATGATAGTCGATTCAAAGGTTGGTTCCCACCCTATGCCATGACTCGCTTCGGCCCACAAAGAAACTCCAACCCAAGCAACAGAAAAAGGCGTAGGCAACCTTTGCTCTTGGAAGATCAAATGATTACTACTCTTCCAACCAAACCATAATATAGCCAACGCTTTGGAATCACCATTGGTACTAACTGGGGTCCCAATCCTAGCCACCCTCCAAACTTACCACATGAACTCACACTAATAAATAAAGTGCTCTATTGTCTCAACCACCACAAAGCAAAGTGGGAAAGTAATGTTTATGTTGATTCCCCATGCTCTTAAAAGCACCCACAATGGTACTGCTTTATGCCAAATAAGCCAGCTAAATGTCTTGACCTTCTTGGGCAATCTCCCCTTCCAAAGCTCATTCCACCCTGCCTTCGACAAGTGCAAACTCTTGACCACCTCCAATGAAGGTTCACCCAGCAATGCCTTGGCCCCCATTTCCCACACATGATGGCAAATATTTTTCCATAGGTGTGAGCTCCTAGCATTAGCCTCCCATCTTTGGTACTTTTGTTGCAACGATCTCACCCATGGTGCATGTCCCCCCTCCTACACCAATAGTCTATTAACTAGGTGTTGCATACCCAGCATGATCTCATCTAGGAAAGTCAACAACCTGATACCCCCTACCGACCTCAGATGCATTGTCAACTCCCAACAAACCAAGTGGAGCTTCTTTCCCCCATTGCCCCCCGACCAAACAAACTGCCAAATGATTTGGTCAATTTTCTGGACCACTCTAACCAACAAGACTACCATAGATGCCGCATATCTAGTTGCAGCCATTAGCACCATCAACGCCAACAACATCTTACCCTTCTGAGACAAAAACCTGTTACTCCAATGCATTGTCTTCATTTTCAATCTCTTCACCAGCCCCAACCACGTACACTTAAGATGCCAATCTAGAATCATGCTGCCGACTAGGCATGATGCCCAGTACTTGCACAATTCTTGCACCCACTAGCCCCATGGTATTGGCAAAATGCGATGCCGACTTTTCCTTGTTAATTGCAAGACCAAGTTCTAACTCCACCCTTTGCAATGCCCTCTTAAGCACCTCAACCTGCAACATTGTTGCCCTAGAGAATAGAATCGTACCATCAGCATAATAGGCAACAAGGTAGTGGACCCTAGCAACTGTCAATCCTTGCATCCCCTCAACAACACAGTAGGCCTACAACAAATCCATAACCAAAATGAATAGCAAAGGCGACAGCAGGTCCCCTTGCCGCAACCCTCACCCCAATGCTTGGAACCCCCATAGCCTCCATCAACATCGAAAGAGTACCTACTGGAACTCTACATCTGAATACAAAGCGTAACAAGCTTAGTACTGAAACCCTTGAGGAGCATAATCTCTTGCAATGCTACCCAACTCACGATGTCATAGGCATTGGTAATATCTAAATTAATGCACAAGCCTGGGAATCCTAACTTCCTCAATGAGTGTAGGATCTCCTACAACAACAAGACCTGATCCTAAATGAAACGGCCCCTAATAAACCCCACCTGATGTTCTCCTATGAGCTTCCCCATCAGCAGCGCCAACCTAAAAACAATCATTTTTAAAACTAATCGCAGTTAAGAGTTACACACACCAATGGGTCTGAAGTACGCCTACACAAACGGGTTTGTCACTTTTAGCAACAACACAATCCGCAAATAATTGATTTCTCTATGAACTTGTTGCCAACTAAGCATCCTATTGAAAGCATCCAACAAATTTTCCCCCAAGATATCATCAAATTCCCTAAAAAACTCCACAGGCCACCCATTAGGCCTTGGTGCCTTATTTGTCTACATTGACCTCAACGCCGTGGCCAACTCCATTCTAGTGAAAGGTTTCATTAGTTGCTAGTTGGCATCGCATGTTATAATCCACTACACTGGAATCAAAATTCTC
Organism: Gnetum montanum; assembly: GCA_015680685.1. Taxonomy (NCBI): domain Eukaryota; kingdom Viridiplantae; phylum Streptophyta; class Gnetopsida; order Gnetales; family Gnetaceae; genus Gnetum; species Gnetum montanum. The sequence goes on along the minus strand of MNCI01005457.1, from coordinate 177,938 downwards.
TCCATATCTCTCCTACACCATATATTTCCCCAATATATATACAATGCTTCAGCCACCTCCTGTCCATCCATTGTTGCACCAACAACCACATGATGAAGTTTCTACTTTGTTGCCCCCTACCTTTAGCCATTGCAAAAAAGAAACGGGTGTTCCAATCCCCATCTCATGGCCAAGACACATGAGCCTGCTACCACCAATAGGCTTCCTCCTCTTTATCCAGCTCCTGCACCTCCTTGAGCAACTCCCACTCCTCATCTGTAAGGTTGGCCCCGATTTCCTAGAATGTTTGTATCTCTCGTAACCCAACCTTCAATCGCTTGCTATAAGCCCTAAATCCATATTTTTCCTTCAAAGTTCTAACTTTGATTCTTTGCTTCAGCAACTTCAGCCCCCTTTTCTAAAAATCCCTCGGCTCATGGGCCTTGGAGTAACTCTACCAAATTTCCTAGACCAGCGAGTGCAACCAAGGTTTGCTCAACCATGTACGTTCAAACCTGAAAGGCCTAGGAGCCTGATTTTGTCCAGGACCAATATAACACATATGGATCTATGATCAAATGCCTACTGTTCCTGTCCCAAAACCTGCACATCCAATTCTAGTAATAACCTCGTACTCACCCACACCTTGTCAATCCTAGACTAAACTTAACCAAACCCTCATCTTCTATTGCTCCAAGTGAATCTACAACCTTTGATGTCCAAGTTTGCCAAACTATGGTCGTAAAGAAATTTAGCAAACTCTGCACTTCTAGGCATATATGCATTATCTACACCCATCTTTTCCCATAGGCACAAGCATTAGTTGAAGTCACCGACAAGAATCCATCTGTCCACATTTGGGACCACCCGTGCAACCCACTTCAACTCCTGCAACCTCACTTCCCAACTCTATGCCCCGTAGACATTAGTCAGCCAAACAAGTTCCTAGGTCAATTGAATAGTCTGGGTCCACTAGGAGTCATCCACCAATACCATCGGAAGCTTTGACAAAATAGCCAGCCACCCCACATGTCCCTTGCATGGAATGGTAAGCAAATTCCAACCCTCCCACTGCATCAAACACACCACAGCCACCTACAGCTTTGTCTCCTGCAAGCACACCACATCACATCCCTCATTCCAAACCATCATTTTCAAGGTATTTCTCTTGTACAAGGTACCTTGTCCCTTGCAATTCTAGGAGAGGATCTTCATGGAGAAACAAACATTCATCTGTGATACACCTCCTTCAGATCCTCTGCATCCCTAGGTCAATATCCAGTTGCATCATTTTCTTCCTTACCACCGATGCATTCGGCTGGCCCACCTTACTTCCCATTGGGCACTCCACATCTACCCCTAACCTTAATTTAGTCACAAGTAGGTCCGCAACCTTCGGTTAGGAGGATCTTCTGCTCAACATCATCCAATCCCCCAAAGGAGGCAGAGCCACATTTTGCACCTCCAACATGGGTATCGATGTGCCCCCTAGAGAGCAAGAGGACAAAACTACCCCCCTCACCCTCTCCACCCTGGACACCGCAACCCCACCAACCATGCTTCCCTCCTCAATCAATACTTCCATTGGCTTCACCACAGGATCTCACACTAGCTGCAAGTCCTGAGCCTTCTTGAGTGGCCCCATCGCTCCTTTGTTAGTTGTTGGCCCCTTAAGCCCTACCTTCTCTTGGCCCCTCTACGACACCATCTTAACCACACACCCCTTTTTCCCAACAAGGTTCCAACCACCCTAGGGCTTGGATGATGGTTCCTTCATCTTGACCTGGCAGTCCTTCGTTGCATGTCCCTTTCCACAAGTTGCACATGCAACCGCTGGAATTTCCTTCCACCCTTGTTTCACCATTGGCAGATTCTCAAACAGAACCCTTATCTGCTCTTTGCCAGAGTCCATGTCCAAAATCACCTCACTAACCCAATCCTCAAACTCTAGTAATTGCAAAATACAAAGGCAAACATATCCCATCCTATCCATTAATGCAATGAAGGTATCAAATTTGATAAATCCGCCAAACAGACTTGCTAGCAACTTTGGAAATCCCAACATCCAAAACTTCAGGGGCAGGTCCAGTATTCTGACCCAAACCAGCACCCTATCAAAGAGATTCGCATCCCGATGTGTGCCTGGCCTCCATGGTGCAAGCACCAAAACCTAGTCCTTGTAAAACCACAGTCCCCCCAACAACACACATTCTCTATATGCCTCTATCTTGAATGCAAACAATAACCTATCGTCAACGAGACTTCGCACCCTCACATCTTCCAACCCCCAGGCCACCTTAGCCCAATGCCTCATAAGATCCATTCTAGGGTGCACACCCTCTGACACAAACTTGCCCAACAAGCACAACTTCAATGCCTACAACACTTCCTTCGATGGACATCCCCCCCTTGTGCGAGCAAGCCTCAAAGCCTGCCTCCCCTCCCAACTGCACAACATTCTTTGAAGAAAACATTTCTTTTTAGCACCTACCACAGGTTATTGATTTTGTAAATAGAATAAAACTCATAAAATATAGAAAAGCTAATAGAAAACCCTATGAAGAAATAAGAAAGAAAACTTTGGTAAAAACAAATAAATAAATATAAAATATTAGAAATCTGTATCTCCCTAAAACTAATAGCTATCTTCCACACATTTATATCATATCATCTCCTTGTATTAAATTTACCTTTTGAATTTGACATCTTTATAATTTTTTGCTAAGAATTCTTCATGTATCATTTATCATAGTTATCAAGTTAAATACATGGAACGAACATGGAATTTTTATCAGATCAGGAAAAACAACCCCATGTATACCTTGAGATGCAGGGTAATGGAAATGATTGTTTGAAAATTTACCCCAGTTTGGTCAGGGCTTGGCATTTACTTTCAATTTCTTGTCTTTCATTATGACTTCAAATGTGGTTGGTTTTGACTCTGTAGTGCTAATCCATTGCACTAATTTTTGCTTCCAATCGCAGAATCTATTATTGTTTATGGGCCCTAAGAATGTTGTCAGTACTTATAGAATCAAATGGCAATTTAGATACAACCTAACACTAACAAATTTGTAATGGTTTAAGGATCTGTACCTCTAACTATTTCCATATACAATCTCTTCATTCAATTTGAATTACTCCAAAATTTCACCTATTGATATTGCAATGTCACCTTGAGTTCATCTGCTAAAATTGACTTGGATCTTTTTCATCATGTCTATAAGCTCAACTCATTTCCATTGGAGGCAGTTCCTTCGGATAATATACTTTAGTTTTCTGTAAGTTTAATTAGTTAGCTTGTTATCAAAATGGTATTTTATACATATTCTTACTACTCTACACTCATCGTAATACCATTTATTACAATGTCAAGATTTATTAGTATTGGTCACATTATTTGATCCAAACAATAAAACGTCGGTGATGTTATTAACATGTTCTCCTGAATTCCTACTGAATTAGGAATTCATCTTGAAATATGTCTTGCATCTCTGTTGTTATCCTTGGAATTATTTATTCGTTTCATAAAGGGTTCTTATGGTGTTTTTATTTCAAGCTTGAAATGATAATGAGGAAACTTAATCAACTTCTCAGCCACTTGAGAAGATCTCACAACCATAATTCCCAGAAGGGCTAAAAAAAACAAGCCAAGAAATGGCAAAAAATTGTGTTTACAAGCTAGCATTCCATGTCTCACAATCTTGAAATTCCAAAATGTGAGCAAGTTCATGTTCCAAAATAAAATATATATAAATCTATACATCAATTATCTTAATGTGTAGCAATTGTTTCTTTATGTATCCATTCCATTAACCACTAAGAAGTCAATTTCTTAGCAGAATTGAGGCAGTTACTTATTCATGTACTTAATATTACTATGATATGAGAATTTAGACCATTAATTTCTATTAGAAGCATCATTTTGTGACTTGACATCTTTGATTGCTAAGCTAGGATAGCAGCTTAACATGTTTTATACTTATGCTTGCATTGGGTAGTTTCTATTATAAGGCATGTGACTTACATCGTACAAGTTATAACTTAGATAAATAGGTTACTACTGTAATATACAGACATTGTACACTGAATTGGTCCAATAAATATAGTCTCATTTTATTAGATATACTGTCTTAATGAACCTATAACCACTAACATAAAAGTCACATGTTTCTGCTCCCAACAATGAGATGCGTTTCATACCAGACTACACATACACATGCTAGTAACATATTTGTATATTACCCAAAAAAAGAAAAACGAAATAAAAAGTGCCCTATAAACTGTACAAATAAAAATAGACTGAAAGCAAGTATTTATTTGATGGCAAATTTCTCAGAGAATGGTTTTCAGAAAATACCTCAGGAGCCATCCAACGATATGTTCCTGTTTCTGCAGTCATAACTCCACTTTGAGCTTGCACTCGAGCAACTCCAAAATCAGCTACCTTAACAACCTGTGTGAATGAAACTGAATTAGAGAGCAAAAAAAATTACCAAGTGAACAATAACTAGACAAATACAATTGAGCTACCTGTTTGACAAGGTCATTCATTTGCCTGCTACGTTAGATGTGAATTAAAAAAGTAATTACTCCTCAACACAAAATGAGAAATTATTAGTAGACAATATAAAAAACAATTTCATCTAAATAACAACTTTGCCATCACTCTAATCATGCAAATATTTTTGAAAAATGTGCTTCTTCATCCTCAAGCCCAATCTTTCAACAACAAAGAATTTTTCATCAGTCCTTTCTCTTGTTGTGGAACCAACCACCACGTTTCAACTTTTGAAACACAAACTGAAACTTAAGTATGTTATTATGTCTTTATGAAGACTCCAGGGATCTATGGGACAGGACTCCAGCCTTTTCTCTTCTTCTTCGTCTTTCTTTTTTCCTTTTCCAGCACATTTTGCTTATATTTAAATAGAGCCTGCTAAGATTGAACCTTAGGCGTAAAAGATGCAACACATCAATTTTTTTACTTAATAAATATATTTCATCCCAAGCCTCTCATTGTACGTGAGTACACATATATATGAAACCCATCCAAATGTTAAGACACTCAACGACATTGTGAAACGTATTTAGCATTTCTCTGCACCTTAGTCCACAAATCTGTCTTTTGTTATACAAAAATTCTACAGACAAACTTTTTGAATTGATTTTTGTAAGTTTGTATATGTATAAACTTCTGTCTCAGTTTCTCAGTTTCAGTAACATTCTGTTCCTTCTAATTGTTAAAAAAAATGGTCAGAAACTTGCAACACATTAGCCAAACTACCAAAACAACTCCTAAAGAACAGAAACTGCACTTATTTAAGCTCTTGGATCCTTCATAAAATTTAAAACATATTTATGAGAAGCAGAACATGCAAAAATGAAACAAACTGCTTGTACACTGCATTTGGACATAAATTTTCACGCAGCAAGTACAGAAACAATCAAATCTAGCACATAACTCAGATTACCTCATTTTCATCCATCAAGAGATTTGCTGCTTTTAGATCTCTGTGAATAATATTGTTCTGATGCAAATAGTCCATCCCTTTAGACACATCTATTGCAACCTTAACAAGGGCAGGTAGCTTAAAGACTCCTTTCTGTTTATGCAGATAATCATAAACACTCCCACCAGACATGAACTCTGAAAAGAAAAAAATCAAAAACCTAGTCAACATCAATTATTGTGTTCCTTAACATGCACTTCAAGTGATGGTAAACCCGAACTCTTATAGAAGTCATGTCCAAAGCAATGGTTATGGGATCATTATAGAAACAATGTAAGAAAAATTAGTCAAGAAATTTTTTCAAGAATTCTAGATATACCTGTTACAATGCAAAGGTGTGGCGGCCTAGTGCAAGCACCAATGAACTGAACAACATTTTTGTGACGAACCTTTCTGTGAGGAGTATTAACTTGATCAGAGTAATAATATTGCAGTAACCAACCAATACACAAGTACATTAAGCAAATAATTTTCTAATAGATAATCCCATAAATATGTAAGATACTCCACATTATAAAATTGGTAAACAAATAGAATATGGCTTAAGGATCTAAGCATCTCAAAGACATTGCACAATCCTTGTTAAAATCGTCATAGTCAGTTTAACCACATGATTGTCATTAAAAATCAAAGTTACTTTCTAGTACCATGAGCAAAAGAAATTGTACTAGAAGACATTATTTAAATGTGAAAGGTTACACGTATAATAACTATTAAACCACTCATTCAATCTTATAAGAGCTCAGATTGCATGACAGAAGTCAAGATAATAAAATCATTCCGTGTCTTTGGCATCTTTTGTGCAATAGATTATATAGCGCTTATTTCATGAATGCCATTCTCCTGCTTCCATAAAAATCAAATTTCATTTTGATTGACACTATCATTTTTACTCTCATATTGTCATAAAATAGTTATCTTTTCTAAGCAATATATCATAATTTGAATGATCGGAAAGGAACAATTCCTTTCAAACACAACCATATCATATAGTAATGTAGCACTGCTTGCATGTTCCCTGAGTCTAGAACCTATTGGCACAAGGAACAATGATGGTCTCAACAGACTTTAACTAGTCAAAATGTGGAATGTCGCACATATAATAACTATTAAACCAGTCTTTCAATCTTCTACTAGCTCAGATTGCATGACAGAAGTCAAGATAATAAAATCATTCCGTGTCTTTGGCATCTTTTGTGCAATAGATTATATAGCGGTTATTTAATGAACGCCATTCTCCAGCTTCCATAAAAATCAATTGTCATTATGATAAAACTTCATTTTGATTGACACTATCATTTTTACTTTCATATTGTCATAAAATAATAATCTTTTCTAAGCAATATAGCATAATTTTAGTGACCGGAAAGGATCAATTCCTTACAAACACAACATCATATAGTAATGTAGCACTTCTTCCATGTTCCCTGAGTCTAGGACATATTAGCACAAGGAACAATGATGCTCTCAACAGAATTTAACTAGTCAAAATGAGGCTGTGAGTAATGTTTCCTTCAGTAGATAGCAAACAATACACAAGTGGTCTTTATTATATAAAGATTGGACTTTTGTAAATGAGATTTAAAAAAGAATTATAAATGATGCTTATGTCATATAACATGAACATACCAAAATCATGTGAAACAATCCAACATTTTTACGATTTTCAAAATTTTAAAAAAAATGCTTAAGACATGTGCATCCTTTCAAACTCCCAGGATTACATAAGGTAATAGAATAATACACACGACAGTATTGTTAGAGATTACAACTTTTACAAACTCACAAGCATCACTAAAAACATATTCAAATCAAAACTTACCGCATGATGAAAACTTCTTGAGCAAATTCACGCTGTAGATCTGTATCCAAACGTTCAGGTTTCAAGACCTTAATTGCAACATCTTGACCACAATAACTTCCCCTATACCTGCATGAGTAAATGCTTCAAGACTATTTCAACAGTAATTTGCAAATATTGACTTTAAGTGACAGAACAACAGAATTCAGATAAGCAGGCACAATGCCAAATATGGAAAATACTAACAGATCACCATAAGAACCGGAAGCCACTTTCTGATTCAATTTCAGTTGACTCCTATCAATCTCCCAGTCATCAGTTCCATCAGTTGGTATTTTCAAAAATTCCGCACTAGGCACTGTATCAAAATTCAGGGTTTGACTTGGGGAAGATGGCGATGGCTTAGACCAAGACTTCTTCTGCAATCAAATGTAAAATTTACCTCCACTAAATGTGTATGCATTGCAGCAATCTAAGTAACCAATGCAATGAAGCATTAATTTTCACAACAATCCATACACCTATAACAGACTTAAAGAAGAATATTTTAGTTTTTCTCTGCTTTTGTTGTTAAATGCATACTTTCTCAAACTTGTATGCTTGTTTGAGCATCACAACAGATATATATATTCTTTATTTAAATCAATAAAATTTCTGTTTGCAAAATTCTACATTACAAATTCAATTTTCCTCAAGGGACCACACTTCTTCTTAAAACTTTTGTTCTATGGTTCTTCGAACACACACTTTTCTCGGTTTGTATCCAGGTTTCCAATCATGTCTCCCTTAAACATGACTTTTTGAATTCTTGAAGAGTGCATTTTCATTCACTCTTCATATAGCTTGTTTGAAGTAAACCACATCAGAATGACTTACTTTGATCTATTTCTAGATCTTTACTACGTCCTCTTAGTTACCTTCTTTGGAATCATTTTTTTAGTAATTCACAGTAATCTTCTTTCCAAGTTACTATTCTTTTTCAGAGTTCGTACTTTGATTCATGGTGCTTTTTGGAGGTTACCTCCTTCAGTTTGGCATGATACATTCAGAATCAGTTTGGGATAAGGCTAAGGTAACAATGATGGATATGAATACAAACATTAAGAAGAGAGATTTGGTTTTTAATTTTCGGAGGTTTTATAATTGAGAAAGTCGTTATTAAATTCAAAAAAATATAGAAGCCAATGGATTAAAAATGGAAATGGTAACTTGAATTTTTTTTCCATGTAACGACCTTAAAGAAATCATAATTATAAGAGGATTACCCCATTGATGAATGACCTGGGACATACTCCAGAATAAAGCAGTTGGCGTGCTAGTGGTGTGTTGACGACAGACAATGGTCAAGCCTTGGCAGTGAGGCCTGCCCTCTATGGCAGTTCAGCTGCTTTCATGCACAAACATTAATGTTAGAAGTTGGCGATTTCAATCAGCGATGAACTTTTTTTTTATTAGAGAAGTCGTATTGGTTCTCATCATTAGGAGGTTTTTCCTTGATTGGCAGCCAACCTTAGCTAGATTAAGCATTCACAGAATTACTGCAAGCTGATCTAGTGAGGGTTCTGGCTGTTCCTCAAGCAATTTTTGTTCATCTATGAACATGAAGAACAAGCCCTTCAGTGCCTTGGCTACCAATGTTGATCCTGCTGCCAAAGCTTTCACTAGAGATACGAAGGGTTTGGCCCTTCCTGAAGCCATTTTTGTTCATCCTTGGGCATGAAGAAGCCCTTCAGGGTCTTGGCTACCAGTGTTACTCCTACTGTGAAAGCTTCCACCAGAGATATGAGGGCATAGCAATTTGAATGTACTTAGGACCTAGTTTGGGGAGATCATTCATTTTGATCAATTCATAATCAAGCAACTCAACTACATTACGCATGTTTCTATGTGTGGATGTATCCAGTTTCCCTGCTAGTTCTATAACCGAAAAAGCCATTTCCCTCAATCTTACTACACAGCTAAATGCCCAAGCCTTAAATCAGCTACCCTGATTTATTGGGGAAAAGCTCAGCAACGTAGCGCACAGCAAGTTGTTAGGCTTCAAATTGATATCAGCTACCAAACATGGAGCAGATCTTTTCAAAAAATATCCCCATGTTAACCGAGTTACTGAGAAAGTGCAAAGCATTGTACACAACTTCCGCTGCCCAAAGCCCTGGGAGATAAGACATAGTAGAGGGGCAGACAATAGTGTGGACACAGTTACCACAAATGCCTCAACAGGGTTAGCAAAGCAAGAAGGATCCTAACCAAAGTGCAAATTAAAAATGAATGCATTTCAAATGCTGTCCAGGGCCGTAAACAATCATAAGGTAAGGTGTATTTGGTTACAGAATATCACCCAACGACAAGTTGAAAAAAGTTGCTAAATAGGGGATGAAAGGCAAAGGCAAAGAAAACTTGCTAGAGCCCTCTGTTGCAACACTCAAAAAAGTGGATATCCTACTTCTGTGATGAAATGTAAGAGGCCCAGAAGGCTAAGAGCAAACGTAAAAGCCTTGACTTCACTGACATAAGCCATGAGTGAAGCCATTAGCCTAGGGCTCTAGTAAGAACAAGGCCAAACTCCAGGCTGATTTTATTAAAAATGTTGGAATACTACGTCTATCAATCCCCTTCAGGATGCTTGGTTGTATAGATTAGATGTCCTTCTAATTCTTAAGACCTGAAAGGGACTAGCACCATATAAACAGAAATCATGCAAGACCCTTGGTATTGATTGCTGCAGAAGTTTAGGAAGCTTAAAAAGGTTATCGAGCTTGGAGAAAGTAAAATCTTTGGGAAAATCAAAGCACAAACACATGCTTAATTTTTGAACGCTTCTCCAAGAAATATTACGAGATTAGGATGAATGGAATGAATAAACATTTAAGGCGAATGAAAATACAGTAATTAACAATAACACTTGGGATTTGATTGTCTAGGCCTTTAAATACTACAAACTTGTAATTTCTTTTTCCTCAATGGCTATATGTTTCTCCACGTTTCAATTGTCCTATACATTAGATTTATATTTGCACATGCACAGGAAAACTGCATCATCAATACATGATTTGCAATATCCATCTTCCTTTTGTGATTTGAAAAGGGATGGCTGAGGTCAGTCCTCCATATGCAGTGAATATCATTAACTAAACGTAAGGTACTCCAGATAGATGGAATAATATTATGGTGTTGATCATGTTCGATCAACTAAAAATAAAGTTTCCATGATAAAAACTACGGCATCTTTTAAAGCATAAAAAATACCTCAAAGTTGGCAGTTTCCTTCATCAACTCCTGACGTAATTCTTCTATTTCCTAAGAAGAATGTATAAAAAAATTAAAACATATTTGAAAGAACCAGAAGACAAAATATGAATCACTCTTAGTAGATTTATTTTTAAAAAGGCAACTTATAATGACATATCCTTCTCAGAATAGATTTCACTATATCAGCATGTGCCCACCCAGAACAACGATAAAATAAATGTGTACAGAGATTTAAAAAAGTCACATTTCTTATTAACATGTTTTGAAGTTTCTTCACATATATGATACTTGCATGTATCATTAACTTAGAATTCTGCTAATGATCTGCGAAATTTTAAGGTGCATAGAAATCCAAATAGAATTTATCTCATATCTGGATCCTGAAAACTCCTTGCAATTCAAATAGCACGTACAATTATTGTGTCCAACTTATTGTTCTTACTTCAAAAGGCTATCTTTAAGAGTTCGGCGTGAGGTGTTCTTGTTCCCCAATTTTGAAACAATCACCATAAGTATCTTTGTAACTATCCTTACCGGTACCTGATATTAAAAGCCTTATTAGTCATGTTTTATCGCAGATATTATCTAATAACCATTAGTTGAATTTCTGCACTCAGAACTTCTGGTCTTGTTCGTAAATTAATGCTCTCAAAAATCAAACTCAAATCGATGGCAAGAACACAATAATTAAAAAACCAAAAAAAAAACATTGGGACAACCATGAAATAATCAGCAGTTAGATATACCCAAAACAGTTTTCTAAAAGGCAGTTCTGTTTTATGATAAAGCATAAGGATTTATAAAAACAATGTTAATAGTTAAGTATGCACAGCATTGTTATATAATAGTAGTTACAGTACAAGAATACTCAATAAAAATAGTTATTAAATTTCATGTTCTTTGTTCCAACGTCAAAGAAATAAGCCTTAGCCATTCTTCGTTGTTTGACTGTTTACGTTATTAACTGCATTCTGAATAGGTGTTGATTTATATTATATGCAAAAAATGTTATCCAATAAACTCCCACGCTCATTTTACTTCCAGTAGATTTAACACTACAAAGACTTTCTGTTTACTAAAATCCTTGTTTAGTAGAGACGTCCAACTTACCAAGGCCAAATATCTAAATGTTAGATCAGTAAACCAGCGTACATACTTATAAGCACTAGTAAAATGTTATATTAATAATAAAATCCTCTTTTAAACTATCAAATAGAACTCAGGTTATACTAATGAAAATTCCCACTAAAACTTGGATTAACTGGAGAAGTGCATGAAAAGTCATAACAATTAAACTGCTGGGGCACCAATGAAAAACACAGAAGACTGAAATCTGTCATGCAGAAGAAACATTTAAAAAAAAAAGAGAGAGATTACATAAAGCAAATACCATAATGCCAACATTTGACTTTGCACTTTTGATACAACAAAAATGACAAACAAATACCAACAAACAATCACAAAGAGTAGAAGATAAGCACCAGATTTCTGTAAACTAAATCAAAATATATATATTATACCCTTTCATCAACCCAGCGGAAAAAACAAGCATTAGCAACACATTTTCAGTGTGAGATTAACAAGATTAACTCTAATAGTGGCATTATTGCAAAACTAGATAGCTACAGAGTCAATCAAACAGCTTCATGTAAAACAATTATAATCCTCCCGCAAGCCACATCTAATTAAAACAGTAATCCTCATAGGTCTCATTAAAAAAGTAAATCTACAATGTTTGCTAAGTAAGCCACAATAATAATCCCGCAAATAATGTTTCTATAAAATAACCCCTATAGCTTTGTAATAAGAGACTCATGGTGCTCATGCTAGCACCATGTCATATGTTGAAAATAGAGGCTAGAAAAGAGGTCAGAATCAAAAACTCAATCAGCCCATCATTGTAGAATAATAAAATGGATAAGATCTATTGATGAGGACATCACCCAACCCTTCATGTAATCCTCAATGCATTGTTGTTTGTATGTATCTTAATCTTATCTGTGTATGTCTTCTTGTGTTTCCCTTTTTTGTGATGATTCCTTGAATTTTTAGCATGTTTGGAGATGTTTTGAGCCTACTTTGATGAGTTCAGGGAGTTCCAAGGTCAATGGGGACCTTGTTTGAAGGTGTCTGGGTGTTCCAGACCTCAAAATAAGCATTTTCATTTTCAGCACTAGCATGAAAGACGTCTTCCATTAGTCCAAAGAGCTCTTCTTAGCAGGCTCTGGTCTTAGGAAAGACCCCTTTCCCAGGCCAAAGACATCTTCCTATGCATGATACCACTCTCAGAAAAGATGCCTTCCAACTCCAAAGACCTTCTTTGGCAGATTCCAATGGATATAAATTTGGACTTTGGGTGCCAAGGGAGACAGAAGGTCACATGAGAGGCTATACATAAGTGTCCATGGCTTCAGTTTAGGTAAGAGAGTTTGACTGCAAGAGAGAGCTTGTACTATGACATTGTGTCCATTTGAGTGAGAGGCAAGGATAAGCACTTAAGAGAGGTTGAGAGAATCTCTTATAAGTGTCTTGTCTTAGGCTGATGCTCCAAGTGTGAGCAATTGAGGATTGAGAGAGGACATGTGTGACCTCTAAGATCCTTGGGAGAGGTGTGAGTTCAGCTTGGCTCCTCAATCTTGATGTATTTCTCTATATTTTGAGAGTTATTTTATACAAAGGAAGATTTTCCCATTTGTTTGTGTCAAGCTTGTTTCCTAAGCTGAAATTGCTTAGGAAGCTTGTGGAACAGATCCTTTTGAAGTCTATTGAGGTAAGCTGTGCATCATCTATGATATTTCCAACACCTCTAGCACCTCCCACATATATTAAGAGACTCGATTCTATAGAGGCTCACATAGAAGAAATAACACCTACGACAATATGCTTCAAAATTTGGAATCCAAAATGCCATCACCTAGACATAAGAGTTCAAGTTGAGCATCAATTCAGCAAACACAAATAGGTGCCTAGATGAGTGTGGGTTTCTCTATGGATCCATCATTCCTTGAATTTCAGCCACACTAGAATGGAATTTTCATAGGAACCCAAAATCCTTAAGGTTCTTCAAGGGCTCAAGGTTCTTCAAGGTAAATGACAAATTGAGCCTCTAAAAATCTTTAAAGCTGCTTTGAAAACATATAATCGAATCCATTCCAAAATACATGGAGGCATAAGTCCCTTCACCTTGAACTTCTATGGAGTGCATTCACTTCACTTTCCAAGGAGACTTGCCTATCAACATGAGAAAGTAGAAAATTAACTTCATGTGCTTGCAAGTGGCATCTAATTACACGAGAGTTGTATGATTTTGTTAAGAATTATAAAAAGAAAAAAGAATCATTTCAAAACAAAAAACAAAACTAAAAATATATTTTTAACAGAGTACACATGCATTTCTTAGAAGATATTATTAGACATGTATAAATACTTTCTTCAAAATCAAACCAACACATATGAAATGCTCGCATAACATCTTTGGTAATCAATTCTTATAATAATAATAGAATATACCTCTACTGGCCATCCATCCACGACAAAGACATCCAAAGAATAACCATCTGTTGTAGAAAAAGCATGTGCCTCTTGAATGTTCAACCCAATATCAGCAACCAAAGAAGTCAACTGTAAAAATGTAAAAATAAATGATTAAAATTAAAAACAGGTTTAATTTTATTCTACAAATCTCTGAATTCACGAGAAATCCCTTGCAGAAATCTTTCAAAAAACAATATGCATGCTATGGATGGTACAATCTAAACCATCAAATTAAAAAATAAAATGGTTCTACAAAATCTAAAAACCCACTCACAAAGCTCTAATCCATTAGTTAACATACATGGCCCCAATTTCAGCAAACATATTCAACACTAACCATTATTATTTTTGAAATAAACAAGGGGAAAAAATCATACCTGACTGAGAAGCTTGGGTTTATCATCTGATGAAAATGTAATCTCAAGCATTGATCTGTAAGAAGCATGCACAAAAAATTTGAAATAAAATGAGCAGATGTAAGGTATCAGGACAATGGACTGGAATTATAAATGTGTTGCTTACTAAACAAAATTTTCTTGAATTTTTTTCCAAAGAAACATTTTCAAAAACACATTAATACACTAACTCGATTAACTTAAAATTAACCTAATCACTGAAAAGAAATAACTAGTTTACGTTACAAGTAAGTTAATCTGTGTGTGTATCTTAAATATTATATATCAGATTAAAAATTGCTTGCACAAGAGCATCATACATTTATAACATTAATATAATTATATTAAAGGAATTGATTAGTAGTGTTCTTAAGGGCCTAATCACAAGTGGGAACCAGGATTGCTTAACAAAGCTACACAGGTTATTGATAACCTAGAGCATAACGTCCAGAAATATTGGATTTGATGATAAATACTTGCAGGCTAGACGGAAAGTTAAGAGTAGCTTTCAGACCATCAGGGAACAAATGCAAAACCTGGTATAAAAGCCTAATCATGAGTAAAGAAGAGACAGAGAGAAAAAAGCAAAATTTGCATATGTGATTAAAACAGAGCCCAACAGTTTTTCAAAGTACCTCCAAAGAAAAGTTTCTAAAACGCTTAGCTTCTCTTTCTCTGAAATTTGTGCATTTTAGAATAATCTAATATTTTTTAGGATAAGATATTAGTTGTCATGACCTAAACTTTTTTAAAGAGAAGATGCTAGCATTAATAGATTAGCAACCAGAAAGGATGCAGATTCAGATGGTTTATATGCCAATTGCTCGCATGGGCAGGGACTACTATTCATAAAGAGAGTCGAACAATATGAATAACAAATGGATGATATTTGTAAACAGTATCTTTGCTAAGCTCCTAAGGATTATTATTATCAAAAGAATCATAGCTAGATGAAGTAAATAATATACAGGTAATTTTCCAAGTTACTTACAGTTAAACACTACAAAAATCTCCTAAGACCTAACAAAAAAATTTATTTGTTTTGTTAACTTCTCAAAAGCATGCAACTTAGTCATCTTTATCATCATGGTGCCTTTATCTCATCAACAAAGATGAACCCATTAAGGTACGTGAAGAATTGGATGACAATTTCCTGTAGCTGACTATCTACCTAACAACAAAAGCAAATGACTTAGTCATCTTCATCATCAAATTGTCTTTATCCTATCAAGATGGGCTGACCCATAAAGGTATCGCAATGGATTTGATGATGATTTCCTATGGCCAGCTATCTATCTAATTGTGGGTTCAATTATAGTGGGTAATCCTAAGTTATAAATTTCTACAAACGTTTTGTGTTGGCTATATCTCCAAGGCAATACATATAGTCATCTAGTTCAAGTTCCGACAACCTGCCTACCTAATGTCATACACATACAACTTAGTGATTAGATAACATAGGCATTTCTACAACTTTTCTCATAGCTATTCAAAAACTGTACAAGGAAGTCACCATCAATCTTAAAGATAATAAATTAAAAAAGAATTTTGAATTTTCAAGCAAAATTAAAGTGAAAAAAGGATGCCCTTTAACCCCACCCCTCTTTGGTCTCTTTATTGATGAGTTGCACAAATAGTACACCATAGGCATGCAAATACACTTCTCATATACTAAATACACTTCTTTCTGCAAATGATACAGCTTTGATATTTACATGAGAACAAATATATGCAAATATGGTGATAACATTTGAGTCTTTGTCATGTTTCTAGATTGCAATGTAGAAAAAATTACTTCTTTATGCAAATGAAACAGCTTTCATATCTACATCAGAAAAAGGTATTAAAAATATGCTAAAATTTTTAGAGAGGTTTTGTCAACGCTGAGAAAACCAAAAATCATGATTTGGTGTCCAAGAGACACAAATTCCAGTTTTAAATTTGGTGCTACGAAAGTAAGAATATCTAACTCCTTTAAAAATTTGGATATTCACTATATGAGTAATTCCACGTAGAATTAATATGTCAAGGAAAGAATAGGAAGAGGAAGTCCTTTATGCAGTCAACAAAAATGTACTTCCTTTAGGGTTATAGGCTTAGTAGATCAAAAAACAAATCTTTTTGGCTATTATACATCCTGCTATTTTATTAAAATGCAAATTATTAAATCTTGAAGCCAAAGCACTTTGTAAACTCATTTGCTATCCTCTGAGACTCACAAAAAGCAGAGAAAACCAAATTTCCAAAAGCAATTTTTCAAGACAAGAATAATGATGGTTTTCCTGAAGGGTACAATCCCTGAAGAAATGGAATATGTCATTAGAAGAGTAATTCTAAATAGCATACATAGGTTTATCAAGCAATAGGTGCTTGTTAAGTTATCACCAAATGTGGAAGGAACCCCTGAAAAACAAAGCAAAATGAAAAAGAAAAAGAAAGGCACAGAAGAAGAAGAAGAAACATGCGGAACTGAAACTTGTAATCTACTTGTGATGCCCCAAGAATACTTAACTGCAACATTAGGTTAAGTCAGGACCTTGCCACTATCTAAGAAGTTCAAGGTTGAACAACTGTGAGGTATCTACAACTAGAAAGGAGGTAGTCGTTGGTTATCATCACCTATAGCCTTTCTAACAAAGCCCTGAAACCTGCAATGGAGTTCCAATCTTTAATAAAACGTGATACAAGCATATCACCTCTCCTACTAGACTTGTGATTCTATTTTCACTACCAAAGCAGGCAGTCAACTTGTAGTTCAACCATGACTGTTTTTAAGCTGAAAACCCCATTGCATTTAATGGACTGACCTTTTAAGGCTATAAATATGGGTGCCAATTGAGAGATAGAACATACAGGAAAAAAGACAACGATAAAGATATTTAAATAGAATTACATGTTAACATTGAATTGACATTTGATAAAAATTTTCTTATATATTATGATTTAGACCATGAATGAAATATTTTTGTACTTTACTGATTAAATTTGAATGCTATTTGAAGTTTACATTGGTTAGTTTATTGTTTCCATCCATGTATTTGATCATAAAGCCCTTATGTACGATCTCAGTTTGGTTGGTACATTACTCGTATGATGACAAAAGCTTTCATTTTTCCCAACAAAGTACAATCCTTCTCTTAACATGCAAAGAAATACACCTTACATCCAAGGAAAAGCCTTCTATTTTAGCAACCTTCCTTTGTTGTGCAAGCCATTGACTTCAAGCACCAGCTCTTCACTTGCAACATTCCAAGCTTCTGCAATGCCTAAGCATTCCTAAACCTACTCAATTTTTTGAGCAGCCTGCTGCACAAAAGGAAGAAGAAGCTACGCAAATCCAGAGAGACAAGGTTCACCCTCAAGTAGAGAAAGGAATGAACAGAATGATCTATTGGTGTCATTTTTTATTTTCGTATAACTGAAAAACATGTTATATTTTGGGCATTTTTCCAAGTTTCTTGACCAAGCCACTTCTCAAGAGGCAGAATAAGCTGGGTAAATCCAGAGCGCCAAGCTACACCATCAGCAAGGAAGAGAAAGGACAAACTGATCTACTAGTGTTATGTTTTTTATTTTTGTAAAATAGACAAACATACTATTTTTTTGGATGTTTTTCCTAGCTTCTACAATGTCTGGGCATCCCTGCAACTATTTAGTTTCTTGAGGAGGCCATCGCACAAGAGGAAGAAACGCCCAGCAAATCCAAAGAGACAAGCTTCACGATCAAGAAGAACAGTGAATGAACAAAAGGATCTAACAGTGTCATTTTTTATTTTTTTTCTACAATTAAAAACAGTTAAAAGGTGTCTGTTTTCATTATGAAAATTCATATCTTTATAGAAAATTGTTAAAATCTCTATTCTTATAATGTTTTATAACTCGATGATTCCATGTGATTCCAGGCTTCAATTCCAAGCAATCCCCAATTCAAAATAGCTTGATTGAAAAATGCAATCCAAGATATGACCTGCTCCACACAACTAGGATGATTAAATATTAAACTAATTTTTATGGATAAACAAATGAGAACAGATAGAATCACCAAATCAATCATAAACAAAAATGACTGGCATTTCTACTGTTGACCACAATAGTTTGTCATAGATGGAAAAACTCTCACTAGTATCAATCACAAACACAGGAGTCTGCAAACAAACTTTTGAACACAGTTGTACATACATATTCAAATGCTCCCAGTCATTATTCTATCAACAGTAAACTGCCTAATAATTCATTCAGTAACACACTAAAAGGGAACATTTTAAATCTATGTTGATCATATAGGTAAACCCTTGTTCATTTCTAGCTTACAACTGCTATCTACAAAAAATCCAAATTACTAGATGTGTCGTGTCTTCTTAAGGACATGGCCGCTAGCTTTTATATGACTGATCATCCTCAAGGAGAGAAAGGTGCTAAATTGTTGCACATTTTACACCAGGTTACCATGAATTTGCAACAAACCCTAAAACAAGAAATAGTAAGGATGCCAAATTCCCAGGCACATAGGACTTCCCAACTCCTAGACCAAGCAGTATATAGATCATGTCTTCCAGACTGCCAGATTGCCAGTATGCTTCTACAATTAAAGAAATTACTATTATCATACAAATGTCATTTCATGTATCCAAGCATTTCATGCTCATTTTTTTCCAAAGTACATACTATTAGGCTATCCACCGGGGGGCATTAAAAAAATACATATTCAGGGGATATGGAATTAGCAGGTTCTCCCATAAAGGCAATGTGATGATGATGATGACACTCCATTAGGCTATCCTTGATATTTTTATCAAAAAGATACAATGATTTCACAAATACCAACAGCCATTCCTTTTTGTGTGTAATTCAATAGATAGATAATAATGTAATGAACTTGAGCTTGTAATTAAAATATAGGAAGTTGCCTCAACGCTGACAATTGACCTACTACAAATCTCATTTAATCCATTTAAAGTAAGGGATTTTTTTTATTTAAACAAGGAAAAACCATAAAATATGTTTTGTGCTTAGATAAGAAAAAAGTATACAACACTGTGCTATACAGGTACTACACAAGAATGTATAAGCAACCTAGTCGTAATGTTTTGTGCACTGAATGATGTCAAAAATTCATATAAGAGCCCATAACTTTTTTTATAGAGATTTTCACCATTTTTTATGTTTGTGTGGCAAGCATGGTGGAAATCACACCGACAACCTCCACTATAAAAAGTGGATGCACTACAATTAAGCTACTTACTTACCCAGAACCAATAACATATTAGGCCAAAATTGAAAAGAATATCATAATTTTTGCCTCCTAAAAAAATCTACAAAAAGATCCAAACAATTGTGATTTGAATTGGTTCTAGATTATGATCCAGTTTGAAATCACAATTTCAGAGTGTCAGATTTGTCAGTTTAAAACATAATATAAAACCTTTTAAAAATAAAATCTTTCTTCAAATAACAGGCTATTCAGATGGTGTTTTAACATTTAAAGAAATGTTTAGCATTAAATCAATAGCCTAGGGAAAATTCAGGTAACAAATTGTTGCAAGCAGTTATTTTCTAAGGTTTTAATTTTTCTGCCAACATTAGGGTCAGCTTTCCCTTCCCACTTCTACACTAAAGAATAAACTATGTTATACAAAAAGAAGTCAAAGTGTTAGTTAATAAATTTAGAATGTTCATGAAATTTCATCAATCCTGATATTTTAGGAAATAGATGCTAATGTTAAGGTATCCTACAAATAATTTTTGATAGTTGACACATCTGTATTTGTAAACAAATGGACAAACTGTATCCAAATTCAACAATATATGAGGTTGTCTAAGATTCATTTGCAAGCTATAGAAATGTTAACAATTTGCAAAAAATGACATGAAATAATGGTTAATTGAAACCAGTCTATACAATACAAGCAATAAAATGATTAGAAATTGAAAATTAAAAAACACAGACGCAGCTAACATAAATAGAGTAAGACCTTGCAAAGGTTTGGCTGGCTTCCTTTTCCAAGTCATTATCTCCAGAAGATTGCTTTCGAGCTTCTAATGCAAGAGATTCAAGATTTGGGGAGGACCCAAAAGCAGGGGGTGGGTGTTGACTGCAATGATTGTTTAAAGCAGAGTTAAAATAATCAGTATGTATCAGATGAATAAAACAGAACATTATGAGATGTTCAAAAGGGATTAAAAATCATAATTACAGATGCATATTTCAAGCATAAATAATATATGGCTGTAAGTTTTTGGGAAATGCAGAGCTCATTATCGAAAGAAATACCAAAGGATACCTAATCCGAGAAATAGAACCACTGGCCAAAGCAAAAGGATCTTCATTTTCAAAGGACTCCGAAGTAGACGAATCAGGAGCCTTTGACCCAGAAACTGGCAAAACCTGCAAAACAGTTTCAAGGACATTTGTGATGCATCTTGCTATTGGCGACAATCTCAGATGCTTCTGTAAAGACAAAAATAACAAAACTACGGTATTTTGTGCTCTTGTTTTTCTTTTTTGTTTTATTTCTGTTCAAGAAAATAGCCTGTCTATTTTTAACAGCAAAATAACCAAAATACACTTAAGGAAGTAAATATTTTGCTGTGTTGCAGTTCACTCACATTAACAACCCGGACATCAAATACAGGCCTGTTTTTTGGATCCTCCACCAATTTCAACATCCTTTGGTGAGTCAGGACATCTTCAGGCCTCTCTCTATTTACATCCATAGCATACCTAACAAGGCAAAGTCAAAACTCAAATTAATCAATGAATAACACTTGCATGTACCATTATGCTAATTTTGTTACAAAACTAGCATTCTTTTATATATTGTGCCTAGGTAAGGTGAGTAAAATTCATCAATATAACATCCATCTATCTGGTTTCAAATATATTAACTGTTAATGCTTACAATTTGCAGACCACCACTGTTACAATCTGAGTATGCATACTATATGTCTTTAAAACACTATCTGAAAAGGAAATTAGAGCATTCAATTTATTGAATTTCAAATTTCTATGATGACAATAGAAATTCTTTCCTAAATTAGTAGTCATGGGATCAACATGCAGATGGATAAAATGGAAAAGTGATATCTATCAAAAGAGAAAGATAAACTTTTGAGAACAAATTGCATGTCCCAGAGTACTAAAGGGGCACAAAATATGTCCAAAAATAAAATTTGTCAGAGATGAATAATCAACTTGCACCTCAAAGCAGAAAAAGGAATACATAATTCTCTTTTGAAAAATGACAATTCACCCCTCAGGTATATCCTATCAACTTGGAATTAGAAGAAAGAAAAGAATTTTCATATTTAAGATCCCACAATAGCTTCCCAAAGTCTCCATCTCCATCTCCATCACCCTTTGGTGATTTGCACTTCTAATTTGTCTTCAACTAGCTTTGACACCCTTCCATGGGTATTCCTTATTTCGGAAGACAATGTCTTCTCTTGGAATGGCCTTCAATGTTAGAGAATTTTCAACATCTTCCCTATTTTTATGACTACTTAAGAATGGTTCAATTCACAATGTGCAACTACTTTAATAATTAAACTAGAATAACGCAGTATATTGACTCGAAATTTTTGCATTTTTATTCAAGCACTCCTTAACTGTACATGTGATGCACGTCAGTTAGAAGAGTAATTGCACATTGCAGTAAACAAGCAGATAAGTAGGAAATTACAATCTAACGACATTTTTTTATTTACAAAGAGGAAAATTTTTGATTTGCAAAGATGAAAATTTTTGTTGCACAAGGGAACTGAGGCCCTTGTGGTTCCACTGAAAAATGATCTGAATGCATGTCCAAGACGTTGTTGTTTAACAAAGCAAAATCACTTTGACGGAGGCAAAGAAGCAAAATAATTTGATAACTTCCATAAATGATTGTAGATACTGAAAAGGCAAATAATAGCATTGAAATCGGCCTCAAGATAAGGTCTTTGTATGAGTTTTCATAACATGAAAAGAAAAATATTCGAGGACTGTGCTTTTACTAGCTGAACAACTTTAAATAATGTAAATAAGCTAAAGGCTAGCTCGAAGGATAGCACAGTCTTCAGAATTTAACATTAAAATTACCACTTGCCTTGCAGAAATCCACAACAAATGGGCAAATGGAATGCAAAAACACACCCAGAGTACGCTAGAATGCGGATAAAATATATAGTCACTAACAAGTTGAATTTGCTATTCAGCGTAGGAAAGTATCCTTTCGTGATGCTCCGTCACGCAAACTTTGGCGTATCAAACAATAATGGCACTGGCAACATCCCGAAGAGGACATCTTCAAAGAATCTAATTAGTTTCAATGAAAAGATCTTATTGGAAAGCGATAAGCTAACACTACTGCAAACTGAAATGCGAGGACGCGAAATGTATGATGTCTTAGCCAAGCAGAGGTCATATTCCGTTCCCTGGCAAACTCAAAGAAATGACAGCGAAATCCAAAGACTTTGCAAAAGAACTTCAAATAGCTAAAGGACGTAATCCGACTGCATTTTAAAGCCAAATCGAAAATACCATAACACGAAAATGTATGTTGTATTTATAAATCATAAAAGCCACGAGCTTTTACAAACGCAGCGGAGCTCGAGGCCCCTAACTTAAAACGCCAACACGTCTTGGTCGTCGCTTGGTTTCTTATTTTTACGAAAAGCCTTAGCCGAAAACCACAAAACAGTTGTATTCGCGAAAAGATACATCATAAACAGCGAAACATACTGATCCACAGCAAAAGCATTGCCAAAGGCTGCGAAACAGTATCAGCTTCCCTTCAATCATTACGATTGCGAATAGAGCAAAGCCGTGCAAAACGGAGACCCGGCGGGTCCAAAGGAAGCAAGTAAGATGTGAACGCCAAAACCGAGCAAAGATCAAACTTACCTTGGAGGAAGTCGGTTGAAGTGCGCAAGAAGCTCCTCCTCGAACTCGGGAGAACTTGCAACGCCATTGCCGCCATCCGACTCGCGAAGGCGGCGTAGAATTTCGTTATACGCCTCGAGCTTCGACTTCTGCAGGAGCACCGGCGACGATTCACCGCCGCGCCGCAAAGACGCGGTTGGCGGCGACTCATTCAGTGGCTGCTGCGTCTGCGTCTGCGTTTGCTGATCCTGTTGCTGTTCTTCCATAGCCATAGCCAAAGTGGCGAGGTAAGCACTTTATCCCTCCAAGCGACCAACGCTAACTTTAGCCTCGATCGCGTCCGGATGGCACGCTGGCCTTAGTAATCGAACTCTCGGTTTCTCGGATCCGCGTCACCTGCCTAGGACGCTGATGGATAGTAATTCGGCAACACCAATAGAATTCGAGCGCTACGAATTCAACATTATTCTTTGCATTCTCCGCTTGCCTGGTAATCGACGATGCAAGTTGCAGACGAAATTGCAGACTCTCCGAGAACAGAGCAATGGAAAAAACAAAAGGAGAAGGTAAAGCGTTTCCCACCGAAAGACGGATTGTGGATACGGCGGCCTCGCCAAACATAAACCTCCAAAATGCAGAAGCTGGCTCTTTCAGAATTGGCTGGCAGGTTTATAAATATTAATCTCGGTGGGCAAAGAAGCACGGATAAGACAGAACGAGGAAAAGCCTGCGTCTCCGTGCGCTTCCTCCAGCTTGGGCAACTGCATCGACGGTGGACGTGTACTTACTTTAGTGCGCTTCTTGTTGCAGCTGACGTGGACGGATTGGGCTGAGCTAGCCCCTTGCGATTGTACGAGCCAGTTAGGCTATAACCTTTTTGCTGGTGTTCGCTTCCTTGGGCCTCGCATCGACCATGGACTGACTCTTTGGTGGTTGTACCCTTTTCTTGATTTCTCCGAATCTAGGTCCTTGCGACCAAGTTTTCGTTTTCTTTCTTGCTTTTCGCCGCGATTTTCCCCGCCCCTTTATTCCCGTTTCCAACCATGGGCTTGGATCGACATTTGCCACAGAATCGGGAAGCTGGTCTCCTGCAGTAAGCGTGCTTTATCCTCGCTGATGCGCCCA
This sequence comes from Gnetum montanum, assembly GCA_015680685.1. Lineage (NCBI taxonomy): Eukaryota > Viridiplantae > Streptophyta > Gnetopsida > Gnetales > Gnetaceae > Gnetum > Gnetum montanum. The sequence continues at coordinate 153,479 of MNCI01005457.1, read as the reverse complement.
TGGTGGACTCAGCTTTATTTGGAACCATACGACTATGACCACGGCCTTGCCTTTTGATTTTTGTACTATCTTTACATTGGTGCAAAAAGCCTTGTCCTGGGCATCCAGCCTGAAAGCCCCCAGCGTGAAAGCTCGACCACTCCTTCCTCGGTGGCTGATAACGGCTTTCGAAGATGATAGGCCCGTAAGTTATTCAAGTGTTAATTAGGGAAATGATAGTCGATTTGTTTTTGCTTGCCCTACCAACTATGACAAGTCTGGCCTTAGCTTCCACACCAATGAGGAGCTTCTAGCTTTCCTTGCGCGTGCTTCATTGTTTGTATCTCTTCCATTCGTGTAGTGCAATACTTGAGACTTGAAAAATTCCTCTTCTTACCTTATGTACGAAGCCTATAAAAAAATGCTCCATGAAGACCTAGGTGGGTCCCCATGAAGACCTAGGTGGGTCCGAGAAGGTACATGAATGGCAGTTTAGATGATTTGGACATATGCAAAAGAGATAAGATAATGAGCTTTTAAGAAGAGGTTACTACATCACTATTTCAAGAAAGTCACTAAATTCATGTAGCTAACCCTATTTTGTCGGGACAAAGCTGGAATGATGATGATAACGACGTTAAGAAAGTCACTAAATTCATGTAGCTAACCCTATTTTGTCGGGACAAAGCTGGAATGATGATGATAATGACCTTAGATACAAAACAACAAGTGTTACCCTAATGGTAAGTGCGCAATGCTGAGTTATAATTGGGGGGAGGAGGGGGGGGGTGTTGGACCCCAAAAAGAGAATTTTATTAATTAAATGAGATTAAGTACATGATCAACATCTGAACATATATACCTTGGAGTATATGTGTATTACAAGTATCTCAATGCTGAGTTATAATTGGACTATATACCTTGGAGTATGTGTATTACAAGTATCTCAAGGTTCCAACAACCCCCTTAATGAAGATGTGTTGTTTTAGAGAAGGATTACCTTTTATTTGCGAAATAATGAGATAACTACTTGAATCACTTATCATTAACTACAAATTGCAGGTTCACTTATTTAAAAAGAATAGCCGCGAATCACAAGGAAATTAGAACATATACTTAGGGAGGGTGCAGATCACGCGTTTCGTTAAAGGATACCTTGAGACACTTTTTGAACGTACTTTCTAACCATAAGCATCATCTTTTAGATTTAAGTGAGCGGAACGTACTGATCAATAACTCACGATGATGCTTATCAACATCATTGGATAACAAAGCAGCTTTCTTCAAGATTTCTACGTACTCGTTGGAGATCAACCTTTTTTATTCATCCCATTACAGCTCTACCAGAATCGGAGGGGGGCTGCTGAGCTTAGCCACAAGCAGCAGGGAACACAATTCCGTTCGCACGTCCCTATACCAAATCGTATCAGAAATCAAGAATCTACCGTGTCCCTGTTGACTGCTTTAAAGGATAAAAGGATGGAACGGGCAAAGTCGATGTACGCGGGACGGGAGGCCTGCGGTGCCAATATTGGCGGACCTGCTGACGCTGCGCTGCAACGGAACGGCCATGTGACTCGTGGGAGCCACGGCTGCTTCGGCCAGCTGGCACCTATGTGGGCCCAAAAGCCGTACCTACTCACCCCTCAGGCCACGCTGGCACGGGGACTGCCTGACGAGTCAAGACGCAGAGACACACGTGACACACGCTTGACCAACAAAACAACACACAAAAGGGTGACTTGGTGGGTCCATGAACGCCCGCAACGAGACGGCAAATGGCAAGCCGCCAAGTCCGTTGAACCGCAGATTTTTACTCTAAAATAGAATGGACTATTGCTTAGCATAGTATTTTGCTAAAACGCGCAGCGAAGCCGTTGGAAGGCCGAAAAGGCCGGCGCCAAAGGAGGCATGTTGGACGCGGCGCCACGGAGGTGCCCTCTTTCGGATCCCAATTTCGAATTTTGGAGTTTGAATTGGATTGCCTTTGCTTTGCCATTGCCACGTCCACGTCCCAGTCTATTTGCGAGCACGAACCCATCACCACTATCCCGTGAGGTGCCGTTGTGCCCCCGCGGCGATTTGCCGCCGACTTGGCGTTTCATCCTGCCTGCCTGCCTGCCTGGCTGGCACACGTTCATTGTATCTGGTCTCCCTCTTTCATTCTTTCGTGACGATAAGGACCAGGGATTGGGCTGTGTCAGGTCAACATATTTGAGATTACAAAATACTTTGAGATCATCTCGCGCCCGACAGCACTGATAAATGATGAGTTGATTTGGTCGACAGCCAGCCCCTCTGCTGTCGAGAGGAAAATGCTATCGTTTTTCCCCATGCTGAGCATTTGCGTGCATTAGACGCGATGCTAAAGCTAAACATATGGCTGCTTTGATCACGTGGATAAGGCCAAATGTGTGTGGAATATGGATAAGGCCACCCACATGCTGAGGGTTTTTATAAAACATGCAGTTGTCACTGTGTTCGTTTCGTAACTGCGAAGTTCTGCTTAGCAGCAGACCACACAAGATTCAAGAAAATGTCAAGAGACCCGTAGAGATTTTGACTTTGATTGATTGTGAGATGGTAGGCATGCATCCATCCTGGGAGCTTAGCACCCCCGCATCCTAGTTACTTAGAACATAAGGCCTGTTATAATTGTTCTTTCTTTTTTGTTCAACTATCTTTGTTGCTCAGACCTGGGGAAAGCGGAATGAGGTGTCCTGATGCCTATCAACGTTAGGATTATATTGATTTTGAAATTGTTTCGTAAAACAAACATGAAGTCCACTACTGAAACTAGCAACCCAGATCACGCGTCTCGACAAAAGCTGCAAAAGGCACCTTAGAAATCATTCAATCAAGATATGAGAGAACCAAGAAAGAAAAAAAAATGAATGTAATACACACTTAATTCACGATGAAAACTGACCCAACAAATCAAATCCAAGTATTCGTGATAATGTTTGTGCGAACTTGTCTAAAAATAAAATAAATACATATCGTAGTGGCAGTAAGTGAATGCAGCTATGTTTAATCTCAAATTCCGGTTACTACCCTCCTCGACAGAGGTGCTTAGAACATCTTAGATTTGTAATTATATATATTAAAATTAAAGTGTAAATTATGGTGACCATTTATTAATCACCGGTTTATTGACGAATCCTCACTTTGAACAAGGGACTGATCCAAGTTGAATTAAAACGAATTTTATTGTCTGCATTTTTACAGAATTCAATATTATGTTTTCATGCAACTCATCCTTTTTTTTTTTTTTACAGTAACAGCTAACGGAGAGCAGGTCCACGTGTACATTGCAAGGTAAACGCGACGGCATTCATCTCAGCAACGAAAGCGAGGCGCATGCTCTACAGGCTGGGCGCCGCTTCAGTAACATGGGTCCGCATTTCGCAAAGCTATGACCCGCGATCGTGGTTTTGCTTGTGATTAAGAGTTAGATGCAGACGATTTCTCGTTATTGTTTTTGTTGTTGTTCTCGTCGTCGTGGCGGTTGTTGCTAAAACGTTGTTTTAGCTGTGGATCACGTCTGGTTATCTCAAGGCTGAAGCAGGGGGCGGCCATCACTGAATCCATGAGTGTGAGCGTGACTGGCATCGCGTCTACCCCGGATATTCGGACCTTGGAGACGGCTGATGCCTCATCTTATGTCATATCACGTCTGTTCAGGATAAGGTGTCTGTGTATGGGCTTCTTCTACGAGCGTAACTTGTTCTATGCCAGATTTGTTTATGTCATCTCTGGATTTGTTTTGTGTAGGTTAACGTGTGTCTCGTGTAAACAAAATAAAATAAGCCGATTGGGCATTGCATGGACGGAAGGTTCGCTCACGCCATTCTCATGCACGCGTCGCCCGCAGTACCAAGTACCAACTCGCTTTCCATACATCCCCGTGATTCAGCAGACAACTGGAAATTGGAAACACTCCAAAAAAGGGTTCTTTTTATCCTTTCCTTTTTCATTTATTTTGTTCCTGTCTTTGTTTTTAATTTATTAATTTATTTTCAACTCTCGCTTTGAGGTTGAAGATTGAACTGGTCTGCGACCTGGTTTGGCTGGAGTCATTATTATGACTGCAAGTCTGTTTTCAGAACTGCAGAAGCTCGTCAAAACTGCGGATAATGAGATTATGTTGTCCGGTATGAATCCTGTTAATGATAAGCACCACTGCCTAATCAAATGCAAGTGATGCAATGTATCGGATAACTCCTTTTGCGTAACGATTGGGGTATTAATGCACCCCATTTGACCCACGTGGGTCGATACGCCGCTGCCATAGACCCTTTTCCTTATGCCCATTCGCACGTTTTAAAAAAAATATATCCTTTTCGAGGACGCCCCCTTTTTTTTCCTCGTTTTCTAGGCAGCTTTTTTTTTCTTTGTGCTGGTTTTTTGGGCAGCTTTCATTCTACGTATTTGCTGCCAGTTAAGGTTTTTTTTTCACACAGCATGTGAAGGCCAACGCGAGGCAGCGAAAGGCAAAGACTCTGCAAACCTCCTAATCCCATTCATATTCATTTTTTGTATGCTTTTTTTTCTTTTTTCTTTTTTCTTTTTACTTTCTAATTTTTTGTCAGCAAGTGCTCACATTTATAGTCTACAATTGCGGCTGCTTTTGGCTTCCAAGTATGTCAATTTCTTTACCATTTTCTAATTCATAGTTTCTTGCTTACATTTCTGTCTGCTTCAAAGTTGTTTGGTTTGTTAATTACTGCAATTTGGGTGAGAAAATGAAATTGCAGCAATAAGAGACTTTTCTTGCCTTAAGTTTGGTGGGTTCAATCTATATTGAGTGTTAGGATTTGGGTTTATGGAGATTGCTACGGTTTGTTTGTTAGGATTTGGGTTTATGGAGATTGTATCAATTTGTTATAATTTGTAGTAATTTATCATTGTTTGCATTGAAGTTCTTTTTATATTGTGGCTATTTTAATGCAAAAGATACAATGTTGAATATACAATTCATGTGTTTCCAATTATGTTGAATATATGATTCATGTGTTTCCAATTGTGATAAAATTTAAGCCTCATTTTGTGCTTATGGTAATGGCAAAATATTTTAAAATGAAAGAGATTTTTTGGGATAATGTTTAGACTTGAAAATCCTCCAAAAGGGTATTTTAATCAAAATAATTTAGTATGAATAATCCAAAGAATAGCCATTTTGTATGAATACCTTATGATAGAGTCGAAGATTTTGCAAAAGGTGAAGAAAGTAATCCTATGCATCCCACAACCTTTATTAAAAGGGATCATACAAATCGAAATTAAAATGAAGAAGATAGTATTGTGTAGATCATCATATTGAAAATTTACAGCAATGATATTTATGAAAATCTTAAACTTCAAAAATTGGTTTCCATAATTGTAGAAGCATATAGATTTTTATTTTAAAATTTTAATTATTCAATCCATGTATCATTTCAAATATTGGTGTTCCTATGAACCACAAGATAGCTTAATGATTTATAAAGAGATTAGCAAATCTCACCATGAATCATGCAAGAAAGGATGTCAATGCCACTTCATAATTCAAAGGATGAGAATAGATGTTAGCTTTGCAATTATATTTTATATGGAAATGAAACATGTGAATAAATCTAGAGAAATATGTCATAGAATGTATGTAACATCCTCCTCATTTATCCAAAGAGCTATGCAAAGCTGTTGCAACAATGTCTAGAAGTAGTTTATCTTGTGACAAAATCTTTGAGAAGTATAATTTAGAATTACACAAAAATTCAACTTGATAGAGCAATTCAAATTACTTCTAGCAGGGATGAATATTTGAATGAAAAGGACATTGTACACATATTTGAAAAGGTTATTAATAAAAAATATAGTTACCACTCTAAAGATGAAATAAGTGTTCAAAAATGAATTCATGCACATTCAAAATATGTTTTTTATCATCAATTTCTTGTTAATGGTGAACTATTTATTCTTAGCATTCAATCATTATGGATGAGAGAAATATTGTTGCAGTTTTCTCATAACAATTTGTTAGCCATGGATTCAACATTCAACACTAATATGTATGGAGTAGGTAACATGTATTGATTTCAATGTTAAATAGCTTCTGTAGAGATAAACATGCAATGATGCTAACTCATTTTTTTTTTTTGTATGCAGTATTCACTTTATTCTATTGTGGCTTTTAATAAACATGATAATGGAATTCCAGTTGCATGGGTCATATCATCAAAAGATACAATGAAACATATTCAATTTTGGTTTCAAGCATTAGTTCAAAATGCTTTTCAAGCAAAACGATATTGGAATGTTACATATATTTTAGTAGATGATGGTTTTGCAAAAATTGTAGCCATAAGGTAAAACTTTGTTATTTATAATTAATAACTTTCTTTCCATATTTTTTAATTTATAATCAAATGCATTTTGTTATAAAATTTTTGATATTTCTTATATTTTCAATTTTATATATGCTAAGTCGATTATGAACTAATAGGTATTGTTATGCTTGTTTCATATACGTCATGCATGGTTGAAAAACCTTGGAAATAAGCTTTAAAATAAATACAATTTTAAGAGTATGAATGTTGCAATTAGTCATATAATGCATGGGTGCAAGAGTGATTATAAAGTAAAGGATAAATTACATGAATTTTTTGAAGAGTTCAAAGAAGAAGGAATATTTGTTCAGTATTTTGAATGAACATGGATGGTGAATGAGAAGTATTGTAAGTATCACATTTTAAAACTTGTTAACTAATTAGTTATTATAATTTTTTTTAAAATTTGATATTTTACAGGTATGTGGGTGAAAGCATGCAAATTAGGAAACAAATAATGCACTTAAAGGATATCATGCCTATAACTTTTTTTTTTTTTTTTTGATAAACAAAGAAGAAGAGGTAAAAGAATATATTGTTTGCTTTTTTATCTTTTGAAAGTTGAGCTTAGATATAAACATGGTCAACATTTGAAAGATGGTGGATTTTGCAATAATAATAATAATAAAAAACAAAACTTATTGAAGATTTATGACATAAAACTTTAAAAATAAGTAAAGTTGATTGTGTTTATGATCCAAAAAATAATGTGTACTAGGTACAAAGTGTCACATTTGTAGCAACCGAAAACATCGGTGGTTGGAATGGAACATCGAAAGGTTTGTGAGTGCACAACTTTAACCCCGAGTCCACATGAAGGCCTGCTAGAGGTGGAGGGGAGGTGCCCAGAAGGGTCTTGTTGATCAAACAAAGACTTACTGAATCTTATGCTAAATCGATGCTAAGTGTTCACAATGTCAGCAGTGCCAATGGGGTGAGCATAGTCAAGGGTTTTGGTGTGAAATGAAGGTGTCAACATGCGGCTATGCATAAAATATAGCAAAAAATGCAAGTAAAATGCCAAAATGCAAGTAAAAGTGCTAAAAATGCATATGAAGAAAGTGAGAGAAAATGCTAAAAATCCAATTTTAAGAGTATGAATGTTGCACTTAATCATATAATGCATGGGTAAGAGTGATTATAAAGTAAAGGATAAATTACATAAATTTTTTGAAGAGTTCAAAGAAGAAGGAATATTTTTGCAGTATTTTGAATGAACATGGATAGTGAGTGAGAAGTATTGTAAGTATCACACTTTAAAACTTATTAACTAATTAGTTATTATAATTTTTTTTAAAAAATGATATTTTATAGGTATATGGGTGAAAGCATATAGAACTTTACCACATGCAAATCAAGAAACAAATAATGCACTTGAAGGATATCATGCCTATATCTTCTTCTTCTTTTCTTTTTTCTTTTTGATAAACAAAGAAGAAGAGGTAAAAGAATAGATTGTTTTCTTTTTTGTCTTTTGAAAGTTGGGCTTAGATATAAACATGGTCAACATTTGAAAGATGGTGGATTTTGTAATAATAAAAAGAAAAGAAAACTTATTGAAAATTCATGAAATAAAACTTTGAAAATAAGTGACATTGATTATGCTTATGATCCAAAAAATAATGTGTACCAGGTACAAAGTGTCACATCTATAGCAATCGAAAACATCGGTGGTTGAAATGGAACACCAAGAGGTTCATGAGCACATAGTTTTGACCTCAAGTTCACGTGAGGGCCTTTTGGAGGCAGAGGTAGGGTGCCCAAAATGATCTTGTCAATCGAACAAAGACTTACGGAATGCGATGCTAAATCGATGCTAAGTTTTTGCGCAATGTTCATAGTGTCAGCGGTGTCAACGGGGGTGAGCATAGTCAAGGGTTTTGGTGTGAAATGAAGGTGTCAACACATGGCTATGCATAAAAAATTGCAAAAAATGCAAGTAAAATGACAAAATGCGAGTAAAAATGCTAAAAATGCACATGAAGAAAGCAAGAGAGAAAGTAGCACCACCCTAAATGGGGTTGAGCGTAGTTAACCTCCAAGGGGATGAGAAGGTATGTGGTGTACAATAGGTGCGGTGGACAACATAGTCATAGTCTTGGGATGTCTGGCTGCAAAGACTAATGTTCTACCATGGTGTCTGTGCCTGCTGGGTTAGCCACCACAATGTGCAATGGGCTGTGGTGGTTTGTGATGTCCTATGGTAAGCTACAGTGGTGTGTGAATGCCTTGCCTTGCTGAGATGTCAAATGCCAAGAATGCCAACTTTCAAATTTTCCAACCTACTTCCAATTTTTGCCAACCCCTAAAACATCGAGGGCTAGGGTATTTATAGGACTAGGTTTTCGGTGAAATGCATATTGGTTGCCATGTGGCAGTGGGACGATTAGGACTATGCTGCACCCAACTACGCTCTCCACTGAAGCAAATGGTGTTATGCTCTAGTGTGCTCTAATGGATTCTACAAGATTGCCAGACCGTGACTATGCTACCAATTGCATGTTTGTGTGTCGAAAAGACTGTAATGTACTTGAAAAAATGCAAAAAAAAAAGCAACTTTGGAGACTATGCTATCCACTATCGGGAGTGGGATCAAGCATAGTTACAATTTTGGGACAAAGGGGGTTGCCAAATAGATGCATGTTGCTTGCCAGAGATGTGTTGGAGCTGATGTGAATGATAGTGCTATGTTGTGGAGGCCTTTAAAGGCTATTCTATGTGACTTTGCTCGACTACTCTTTGGACTGGGGGAGAGCGTAGTTCAACACTTAGACAAATTTTGTAGAAAAGTGGCTTTGTGTTGACTATGCCCTCCACGGGAGGCTAACTACACTTCCAACTAGGGTCGAGCCTAGTCACTTAGAAATTTTTTGCAAAATCTAACTTCCAATTAACTACACTTAACTATGCTCCAAACTAGTGGAGAGCATAATCTCAACACTTAGAAAATTTCTGCCAAACTGGATCTTCCATACTAACTATGCTTGACCATGCTCTAGTCTAGTGGAGAGCATAGTCTTGGCACTTAGAAAAATCTATAATTGCTGGCTTAACACTTAAAAAAATTTGCAAATTGGCTCTTGTGTGTTAACTACACTCTCTACTAAGCTAACTATGCTCTAGTGTAGTGGAGAGCGTAGTCCCAACACTTAAAAAAATTTACAACTTCTTGCTTCATGCTGACACTTAGGCAAAAGTGAAAAAAATCAATTTTTGGAGCTAACTATGCTCTCCACTAGGCTAACTATGCTTTACAACAATGGAGAGCATAGTCCCAGCACTTAGAAAAATTTGCAGAAAGTTTCCTCCTGCTAACACTTAGGCAAATTTTCAGTTGAGATGTTGTAGCCCAAATTTGATGGTGTTTCATTGGCCCCTCTTTATTGATGTCTAGAGGAGTGGCCTGAGAGACATCGACAAAGAACTGCAAAACACCATAGCAAGCTTGGCACCAACATCACTCTTCAATACCTGATTGGATGTCATTGCACCATGCTTAAGAGTGTCGTGGATGGCAGTATGTTGGGAGTAAAAGGTGCAGGTAATGTGTTAGGGATAACAATGGAGATAAAGTGCAAATAGGGTGTTAAGATGTGGAATGTAGAGTTAGCATGGCTGACGGTGACCGTGGCACCAAAGTGGCTTGCCCCTAAAAACGTTGACCTCTCGTCGGAGTGCTCATGAGAAAGTCAAGGTGGATTTAGGGCTTGACCAGTTGTGAAATTACAGCTTTGTTGATTTGCTTGGAGACATGTTTTTCCCCCTTTGCTCTTTTTTTTCCTCTTCTTTTTGCTTTTGCTTTGCTTTTTTTTCTTGCTATGGAGTGAACCTTCTTTGAGTTTTGCACAATGCTAATTGTGAATTACAAGATGCTTTCCATTGAATGGATTGCATGCCATTAGATGGGCTTTGCTTTGATGCTTGCGAAACCGTGTTGCATATATGGGACAGGTGTTTCCTCCCTGGGATGACTTTTGTTACATCTGCTTGGGCTTTGACTAGCCAACAAAGGCTCCCCATGGGAAAACTTATGTTATGTTTGCCTTCTTGCAAAGGGTGTTGTGTGGTCACAACATGTATGTGTTAGGGGGGGTTTGTAGTTTTGATTATGTAGGAAAATGCAAGGGTATTAGGATGTAGGGATGGATGCAAGTAGGCTATAACAGGGTAATAGGGATGTGCACTCTTGAGAGGCTTAGCTAGTCCAATCATGCACATCAAAGCGATGTGGCGACTTGCCATTGCAATGAGATGCATCTTTGCATGGCTACCTCTAGGCTTTGTCCTGCAAACACAACTCTGAGAAGACAAAAAAATCACAAAACACATGATGCAAATAAAATGTCAGGGGTGATGATGCTGTGGGTGCTCTAAAGGCTGAATCGATGGTAAGTATTTAGAAAATCAGCAAAATGTTTGCAGGGGGGGGGGGGGGGGGGGGGGGGGATAATGCTACAAATGCTCCAAAAGTTGTGCCAATTACTGATGTTCAAAAAAAGTTAGAAAAAATGTTTAAGGATGATGATGCTGCAAATGCTCCAAAGGTTAGGGCAATGGCAAGTGCTCGGAAAACCAGCAAAATGGTGGGAGGCCATAATGTTGCAAGTGCTTCGAAGGTTGGACCAATGGCAAGTGGTTAGAAAACCAGAAAAATGGTTGGGGGCCATAATGTTGCAAGTGCTCCAAAGGCTGAGCCAATGGCAAGTATTCCAAAAAACTAGAAAAATGGTAGGGGGCCATGATGCTGCAAGTGCTCTAAGGCGTCGTCAATTGCAGAAGCTCCAAAAAAACTAGCAAAATGGTGGGGGGCCATAATGCTACAAGTGCTTCAAAGGCCGAAGCAACAACTAGTGCTCCATTTTAGAACTATAGTATCCTCATCTACATGGTGCAGAAAAGTAAGGGGGAGGGCGGAGTTAAAATTATTCTCACTCGCTTGCTCGTAGCTGTATGCATGACTAACGAAAAACCTAATTTAAGGTCTTAGTAGACTGTGATGTGCTACTTTATAGTCATAGTGGACTATTGTGTGCCAGTTTAATGTCATAGTAGAAAAATGTTGTTGTGTCATTTTAAAGTCATGACCTAAGGATAAATCCTATGCTATTTAACGTCATGGTAGATGTGAGGTATGGATGCTAGTTTATAGTCCTAGTGAACTAATGCTTTGTTAGTTTAACATCATAGTGGATGAATGGTTTGCTAATTTATTGTCCTAGTGGATGAACTGTGCCAATTTAACATCATGGTGAAAGACTGCCGGTTTATGGTCATAGCAAACTTATGCTTACCATTTTGGATTGATGTGTGGTGCTGCATGTTAGGTGTAGTATGGCTTCAGGTACGAATGGTTCACTGGATTGGCAAACTCATTATTGTCTTGATCAGCAAGCTTGAATGCTCCATTGTCATAGGCCTTAGTGACCAAAAAAGGCCCTTCCCAGTTAGCTGAGAATTTGTCCGCAGGTTTATAAACAGCCTTTGAGAACTAGGTTCCCTTTCTTGATTGAGCATTGATGTTGGTTACGATGATCTTTTTGTCATTACTTTTCTTGGTAACACTTGATGTGATCAAGCATTTGCATGTGCTCCTCCTTTATTGAGTCGAGGTCTATGATCCTCAACTCATTATTCTGAGCTTCATCAATGAAGTTCAAGAGGATAACCTAGAGTGATGGAACTTGCAATTCAAAGGGCAAAATTGCTTTAGACCCGTGGACAAGACTGTAAGGCATCTTACCTGTTGTCGTTTGTTGTGTTGTGTAATAGGCCCAAAGTGCATAGACTAATTGCTTGTGCCATTGTCATTTGCTATTACTTAGCATCTTCTTTAGGAGGTTGATGATGACTTTGTTAGTAGCCTCTACTTGGCCATTCGCTTGAGGGTAGTACAGTGACAAAAAGGAGTGTTTAATACCAAAGCACTCACAAAAGGTTTTAGCTTCAGCATTGCTAAATTGTGGCCCGTTGTCTGTTACTATGGTCATGGGTAAACCAAAATGAGTCACTATGTTATCAAGCACAAATTTGCAAACTTGTTGCAATGTTGTCTTCATAAGATGAATAACTTCAGCCCACTTGGTGAAATATTTAGTTGAAGATATGATGAAGTTATGCCCTGTGGAGGACTCAAGTGCTATAGGTTTAATGATGTCCAAGCCCCAGCATTGGAACGGCCACATGATCTGCATTGTGTGTAGTTCAGTTGGTGGCACATGCATTAAGTTGCCATGTTGTTGGCACATGTCACACGTTTTGACCCTTGAGATGCGATCGCGTTCCATGTAAGGCCAATAATAGCCTAGCCATTTGATTTTTGCTACCATTGCCCTAGGTGCTATATGACCTTTGTATAGTCCCTCATGGACTTATTCAATGATTATTTGCACTTCGCTATCACTTACACAGGTTAGCAATATGCCATCGTAGGATCTGTGACATAATGTGTTATCACCCACATTGACATACTACTGCAAACTTTTACACACTACGTCTTTTTGAGTGGTAGTTAATTCTTGCGAAGACTCACCTTGTAGAAGGTACGTCTTGATATCATCGTACCATTCTCCTGCATGGGTTGTGCTTACTATGGCTATGGATGCAATGTTCGTGGTTTGTGTGATAGGCATAGTGCAATCCACCATCAATGTGGGCAGTGCATGGAACATGTCTAGTGTGATGCTCAAGGCTAATGTTGCTAGTGTGTCAGCTATGGCATTTTCATTTCTATTGCAAACGGTTTAAACAAGCACCTTGCTAGGTCACAGTAAGGCTGTAAATGTTGGGCCTTGTAGGTGTAAACCTCTATCACCTGGTTGATAACTAATTATGAGTCGCCTCAAATTGCTATATGTTGGATCCCTAGGTTGTATGCTGTAAGGATACCTTGGAGGAGACCTTTGTACTTCACCACGTTGTTAGTGCAAGTGAGTGCAAAATGATATGCAAAGGGTTGGATCTTCCTAGAGGGAAAGGTAATAATGGTAGTGACACTACCACTTGGAGAGGTTGAAGCTCTATCAAAATGAAAGAGTGCCTCATAGTTGTTAGGCACTTGGCTAACACTACTAACGTGCTCATCTAGGAATCTATAGTTGCTTGGTCATTTACAGGTGAAGGCATGAGTTGTGCAACTATAACTTGACCTTTTGTTGAGGCTTACGCAACATAATGTAGGTCAAACTCTGCTATTATTGCTTTCCATTGTGAAATACATTTGCTTTCGTAGATGTTTGTTGTAATTGATCGAAGTATGTTATTTTTGCAAATGATATTGGCTTAACTATAGAAAAGGTAATGCCTCCAGTTCTTGAGTGAGAAGACTAAGGTAAGGTAATGCTTTTCCAAATCATTTTATTTTGCTTTATGGGCTACTAATGTGTGGCTTAAGTAGTAAAATAGGACCTCTGTGCCATCATCTTGCTTCTAGCAAAGGAGAGAAGTGATGGACATGTCAAAAGTGGCAAGGTAGATGTAAAAGGGTTTATCTCCTTACTGAGGGTGAACCATAGGAAGTTGAGCCAGCTCTTGCTTAAGATTGTCAAATGCTTATTGGCATTGAGCTATCCACTCAAAGTGGGCTTCTTTCTTGAGCAAATGTTGCATTAGTTGTAACTTGTTGGTTAACTATGTGATAAACCTATGTATGAACTACAATCTACCTTGCAACCCTCATAGCTCCTTAAGGTTGGCTGGGGGTGCTAAGTTGGTTATGGCCTTAACCTTGTTGGGGTCTATGCATATTCCTACTTTGGATACTACAAAACCAACCATTTGGCCCATTTTGATGCCAAAAACACACTTCTTGGGGTTTAACCTAAGATTGTGTTTTAAGCAACGCTTAAGCACTATGTCCAGATCATTTGCATGGTTACAAGTTACTTTAGACTTGACCGTGATGCCATTGACATAGTCATTGAGCAAGCTTAACATGTAATTGCTAAACATGTATGTCATTACACGCTGATACATTATTCATGCATTCTTGAATCCAAAGGGAATCATGGTACAATAAAATGTACCTTAGACAATCATAAAGGTCATGTTGAGTTGGTGCTCAGGGTTGATCCTAATCTAGTTGTAGCCTAAGAACCCATCCATAAAGGATAGCAAGGCGTGTCCAGCTGTGACATTGGTTAGTTGATTAATACTAGGTAATTCGAAGTCATCTTTAATGGTTGCGTTATTCAGGTTCCAGAAGTCTATGCAAATGCATATGCTTTCATTTTTCTTGGGCACAATTATGATGTTGGAGACCCAGTCTACATAGTCAATGACCCGAATAAAAATAGCTTTGTAAAGTTTGGTGATTTCGTTACAAACTAGCAACACCACCTCAAGTATAACCTTGCATGCCTTCTATTTTAGTAGCTTAATGCAGGGATTGAGAATGATATTGTGTTGGACTACCCGAGGATCTAGACCTGGCATGTCCTCATATGACCATGCGAAGGCCTTGATGTTATTGTTTAGCACCTTAGCGATGTCTTGGACATGTTGGGAATTTAGTAAGGAGCTCAATTTTAGTGTTTTTGCCTCACCATTGGGTGTTGTTACAAGGATCTCAACGAGGGAATCCTCTATGATGTCTCTTGCCTCTAAGTCAAGAGCCTTAACTAGATGGTCGGGCCAATCTAGTGGTGCCTCTATGAATGCTATGTATTCGTTGTAAGCTGTAGGCTCAAGGTCTATGCAATGTGGGTCAATGCATCACTTGATATCGCCATGAGGTCCCATGAGGACCAGAGGTGAAAGAAGCTACTCAAGCATGGCCATGTCCTATTCCTACAAAACAAACCAGCAAAATGTTAAGCAACACCTATCTTAATCAAATTAATGTGCACAAATGAATAAAAAGAAATGCAATGAAAATTTGTCTAAGTATGCAGAAGGGATATAAAGAAGGATAAGCATGTATGTGTGCTAGCCTTAGGCCTCGCAAGCCATGCATGCTAGTTTTAGGTCTTAGCGAATAGTAGATGCATTAGATATGCCATTCTGGGGAAGGTTGGCTATGCTTATGAAGTGACATCGACTGGAGTAATCACTAGGCAAGAAAAAAATTGAAAATTTTGACTAAGACACTCATGGGGCAATGAAAAGTTGCAAATTTTGAGTAAGTGTGGATGACTACGCTTTCATCCACCTACGCTCTCACCCAAAAGTTAAAAATTTTGGCTAAGTGTGAGGCATAGTCCTAGGTTGGTGGGTCATTAAATGGCCTTGGGAGGGTATAAAAGCACATTTTACCATGGGTAAGTTGTCATTTTCAAATGTAAAGTTCAAAGTGTAGTCTTGTCATTACTGTTGTGTGCTGCCAATGGAGAGCATATTTGGAGCCATGATGCGCTGAAGTGGACACTTGCTCCTAGGACTAGCAAATATGAATGAAGGAGAATGGGCACTAGGTTGCCTGCAGTAGGCATGCATGGAAGAGAGGAGGCCGTCAGCATTTGCTAAGTATGCCAACTACGCTCTCCCATTTGCCAATTTTTGCTTCATTTGTTTTCTACACTTTGAGGGTTTGAGCATAAATGTTGTTGGGGGCCTACCATGGCCCCCTACCATGGTAGGGATCATTGCCATCATGGGTTGTTTCAGTCGCAGTAGTTGGGAAGGGCATGTGTGGTTGTGAAGGGTTTTCTTGGCGATGTGGTTTTTTGAATTGTGTGCATGAGTTTTGCTTGGCCATGATTGGGGATTCGTAGTCGACGCATGTGGAAAGTGTGAGGGTTTTGGTGTTTTCTAGGGCACATGGAGGTTCCTGTAAATTTTTTGTTAAGAAAAAGAATTTTTTGTTTAAGCGCAACATGGATAGGGCATGGTAGGGGTTGGGGTTTTGGCTATGGCTAAGGGTGACTCGCCATGGGGTAGAGGATGTTGCAGGGTTCTAAATTTTTTATTTTTATTTTTGTGGTGTGGGGCAAGGATGAGGGCTTCGGTAGTAGCCAAGGTTAGCCTGTTGCAGGGTAGGGGGAAAAGGTTAGGCATGTTGGGGGCCATAGGGGGGACCATGGGGTGCAATTGTGCCAAGGCAAGTTTTTGGTTCTTTTGTTTGCACTATTTTTTTTAAGAAAAAAGTTTGAAAATTAGGGCAGCGATGGGGTAGGATACAGGCATGGCACGTGGCACCGTGGCAAGGCATGATGCCCAAAGGATGGTAGGGCAACGTATGCTAGTGCAAGACGTGAAGGGCATGATAGGCATGGCGAGTGCAATGGAAGTAGCTATGTGTAGAGGGAGGTGGGATGGTGCACAACGCCACGGTAGGGCACAATGTGTGGAGAGCATTAGGGTGGTGGCCAAAACTTCATTCCTTACAAGTCATAGCCAAGACTACGCTCCCCATGCCTTGGAGGCATAGTTGACGTAAGTGTTTGACAAAATGCATTTTCCCTAAAAGTTAGTTTTTTTAGAACTACGTTTTGTAGAGAGCATAGTTGGGAGTTTGAAAATTTTTCAGTCTAACTACACTCTCCACATTTTGGAGCATAGTCAGGGTGCTTCTAAAGTTAGAAAAATTTGCCTTGTTCTTGGACTACGCTCTTCACTGAGGTAGTCCAAAGAAAAAATTTTGCAACTTTCCAAATTACATTGTTTGGAGTTAGAAAAAATTTTACAAAAATTCTGTAAATTGTGCATAATGCTAAACTTGCGAAGTGTAATAATGCTAAATCTATAACGATGCTAAACATGCGAAGTGTAATAATGCTAAATCTTTAACGATGCTAAAATTGTGATAATGCTAAACATGCTAAACTAGATATGCAGGTGAGTCAGCAGGCGATGTGGTTCTGACTAGGGGCTTGTGAGTTCCTGGAGTACTTGCTGCAGTAGTTTAGTGTGATTATGTGGTCACACTTAGTGGTGGAGGCTACCAACACCATCATTGAGACGTTATTGCCCAGGGCTAACTAGGACATCTTAAGGTTCATGTCTGATGAGCCTATTACTGGTGGTGATGGAGTAGGTGGTTTGGGTAGAGGCCCTAGGGGCACTCGACACTTATCCTAGATATGGCACATGACAGGGTTCAGTTGCAACAACAAGAGCAACACCCTCTTCGTCACTTTGCGAGTGTGCACCTTGTTCCATAATCCACCTAGAATTGTCTACTATGCTGGAGGGTATGTTTGCTTATGGCTTTCATAGTTTATATTTTGCTACTTGCTCATGCTATCTTGCTAATGGCTCATGCTTAATGCCAGATTCAGAGTTGATGAAGAGTGCCTACATGAGGAGGCAAATGTCCTAGCCTTGACCTAGACTACCCTAGAGGTATTCTTATCTAGCCCAAATGTTTGGGAAGTTGTGCTTGAGTAGGTGGGGTCTAATTTGGAGGTCTACTCTACCCACTACCCGAGGGCATACAAGCAGTGTAGGATCCATGACTGGTTAAATGAGGAGTGGGCTATTGGTGTGATTAACACTGAAGAGATGCTTGCACCATCACCTTGGTCTCGCACTCCGTTTGTGCCACATATGTGTTTATGCTTTAGGTTTTGTGCTTGCTCATGCTTGCCTGTCAGTTTACCTTTTACATGATGCTAACATTATTTTGCTTTTGTTATAGTGGCAGTTGCCTTAGGTGAGGTGACAGTGGTCACCACAGGTTGCACAGAGGCCACCCTCATCATGAAGTATGATGATGTAGAGGGTGTGCAACATGGGTTGTGCCACAAGGCCTCAGATGCATTGAATGCTAGGCTCATGCATGTAGGGTTGATGGACCTATTTTTGGTCCTTAGCCTAAGTATTCCAGTGGTCAAAATAGTTACCATTATTGACTCCTTTAGCAGCAACATCTGACAATTTGTCACCTTAGTGCGCAATGTGAGGGTAGTGCTTAACCTTAGTGAGGCCTTCTTTGCTGACCTCTTTGGACTTTCCACTAATGGCTCATTGATTATTGATAAGGCTAGCAGGAAGGTGGATTGTAGAGGGAAGATTGAGAACTGGTTGGGGGTTACCCAATCTTATAAGGACATACCAATCAAGGATGTGCTTGTGCCTGAGGTATGAGAGCTCTACCCTCTTTTTTGCACTCATGCCTTTCCGAAGTTGCTTTCCCAAGGAAAGATCCTTGGGATGGAGCAGGCACAGGTGATGAAAGAGGTGTTACTAGAGGGCATAAGGTTTAACTAGGCTACCTATATTGCCACTGGCTTGCATGCGGAGATATCTAGGTTGTGGTTTAACATCTAGGCACGGTCCCACGTTCATTTTACATTCTTTGTAGGGTACCTGCGAAGGTTTGTGGAGCTATTGGTTGTGCACAATGGTGGATGATGAATGGTGCAGAATCGCAAGTAGCAATCCAAACCATGGATCAAGCACCTACTTACGACCACATGGGCATAGGACCTCCTCAGAGGAGATTGATGAGTCATTATTAGTAATGACTAAATTTCCTATAGGGTAGTACCACTATTCGCACGATAGTGCGGGCGAGGATCCTCTAGTTGGCATTGGGGATGTAACTAAGGTGGATTGCTACATTGCAAAGATGGTGGAACCATTTAAGGAAAGGATTAAGAGGCCATGTGCTACATAGGAGGTTGCTCTAGAGGCTTAGAGACCAAGCAACAAGAAAATCCATATAAAGTTTCAGAGCTTGTGCAGAGAAGTTGTAGGTTAGTATGCGCAACTTGTTAGATGCATTTATTGTATTTTTGTATGTTTATATTTTTATTTTTTTCTATTTATGCTATGCTATTAACTAGTACTATGTGCTATGTGTATGTGTTGATTATAGAGACTAAAGAGAGGGTTACCGAAGTAGCAACCGAGATGATAGTAGAAGAAGCACCCCCTCAAGCTGAGGAGGGGGAGGCTTGTGGAGATGAGCTGCTTGGTGCAACAAAGACCTTGTAATAGTTGGAGGAGGGGGAGGGGTTGCTCCACCTTGATGGGGCTAATTTTGATTGTCTGTTTGATGGTGTATAGCTGGGCTACCCTCCTACACTCATGCTTGAGGGCTTACTAGGTAAGAAACTTGTGTTGCCGTCTGTTAGTGCTTATTTGCTCTAATATCTTTGGCTATTCAGTTATATGCTGATTGCATCATTGTGTTATAGCATCAAATGTTCCTGCTAGTGGTCCCACCTCTACCTATTGCATGGAGTTGTGGGTAGACAGGCCTGATAAATTTGCCTTCATGGAGGGCATTGTGGAGGATATGGTGGACCATTTGCAATAGATAGGTCCCAAGCTTAGTATGTTTGCTATGTTGCTTCACATTATGTTGCTTTACTACTTGAATGCTTAATTGGTGACTAAGATTAATCATCTGTTGCATGCCAATAGGTTCCAAGTTTTGGTGGGATCCAAGCAAGGTGGCAAAGGTGGATGCCCTCCCTGACCTCCCTTCTAAGGTCGATTAGGTGTCTCGTCACATGTACAAGATGGCCAGCAAGTTCATGCTTTCTTGTGTGAAGGCATTATGGGTTTGCAGGCACTCGAATGAGCACCTATGGAAACATGTGCACGAGCTTCAAGAGAGAGTGACTAGCTAGGACATGAAGATAAGAGATCTTTAATCCTAATATGACTTTCTAGTGGCTAGGTCACATGGAGACAACACCTAGAGAACCTCTAAGATAGAGTATGCTCATTATTGGTTAGCTCTTAGAGGCAAAAATGAGGCTAGGTAGAAGATAATCAAGTAGTGATTGTAGATGGACATGCTTACCCAAAAGAATCAAGATTGAATGAATTACAGAACTAATGTGTATCAGTGGGGGTAGACTCAGAAGAACCACAAGCATCAATACAAGTGTGAGTGTGATGTGTATCTTCGATGGTACAAAGAGGAGTCTATTGAACGCTGCCACCTTGAGATGTTTCTTAAGGCTACCAATAGGAGGCAAGCATATGAGGTTTTCACTTGGCATACACTAGTGAGTGGCTCTCCCAAGAGGTAGATCATCACCCCATCATGAGAGGCTTCCTTTGCTATCTTTTCCATGGAGCCACCCGCATGGATCACCGTGGACAAAGGCAAGACCCTTGTGGGGATTAACTTTGGCTAGGAGGATTGGACATAGCTTTCTGAGGCCAAGATCCTCAAATGCTTGGAGGTTGGCCTTGAAAAGTTACCTCTAGAAGATGCTAATGCAGGACCCTCTAAGGTTAGTTTTTTTTAATTTTCTTTTTCATGTTTTGTGTTAGCTTGTGTATTACAAGTTTGCTTACTAATAGTCCATTTTTTTGTGGTTGTGGCAACAAGTATGAAGGGATGCTGTAGGCCCTAGCGGCATAGTAGGGGAAGAAGAACTTCCACCTCCACCTAGTACCACTGGTTGAACATGACTTGATGTAGCCTTGTTGCTAGGAATTTTTGCTATTTTTGTTGTATTCTTGCTACTCATGGTATGTATTGCTATTCATGTGATATTTAATGCATGTGTCTGCTATAAGTGTAATGTGTAATGTGCAAATTTTTTTTTATGTTTTATTTATTCTACACTTACTATGCTTGTAATGCAATGGATTAATGTGCTAAGTTAGGATTATACAGTAATGATGTAACTAGGCCATTGCGAGCCCCATGCTAGTTTAAGGCCATTTCGAGCCATAGTGATTAATAGTTTAAGGTAATTTCAAGTCGTAGTGATAGGATCAAGAATGGTAGTTTAAGGTCATTCTGGGCCCTATGTTGCCAATTTAAGGTCATGGCAAGCCATAGGTGTAGAATTACAGGTGGTAGTTTAAGGCCATTTTGGGCTGTGTATTGCCAATTTAAGGCCATGGCAGGCCATGCAGTGCTATTTCTCTTTTTGTGATTTTGGCTTTTCTGGTTTTTATGTGCTTTTATGTTTCTCATGCATAAGCTAATAACTACTAAAGGGTAAACTAAATGAGTGAATGGGTAAGCTAAAAAAAATGCATAAACAAAGCAAATAAAAGCATAAACAAAGTAGACAATGTGTAATCTAAGAAATGAAGCTAAATGTAAATGCATAGATAAATGCAATGTATGCAAAAGGTGAAATGCATGGGTAAATATACGAGAAAAGGACAGGTAGGCACCTAGTGCATGTTGGACTAAGGAGATGCCTTAGTTGTGTAGTTGCTTCCTAACTCGATGTGGGTTAGGCAGCACATAGGGCCTAGATTGTACTATGCAGTATTCCCTTGGACCTTCGTCTACTATGTCAAAGGGAAATTCTGCCCATAAAGTATCCTTCTGGAGGCTGTTGGTTTCTTCTACTTGTTCGAGTGGGTTTGCCTCACACACTTCATCCTCATCCTTTACTATGGATGCATCATCAAGGAACTCCACCTTTGACCTTTGCTCCATGTCTATGTTGTTAATGGCCAAAGAGGCTGCATTGTCACCATGGACAATGACCTCACCACTTCATATGGAAGGTGGATTTCTTGGTGGATGGGAGAGGAAACGGCTTGTAGTTGGGCCAACTAAGGCCTACCCAAGATTAGGTTGAAGCTTGACATCTCCTCTACAATGATGAACTCTACAGTAGTGGGAAATTCTTCCCTTGCAACAAAGGCTATTATGATAGTCTCCTTAACAACAACACATAATTCGTTAAAGGACTTTAATCATGTGGTTTTCGTCGATTTGATCTAGTCAGCAAGGCCTAGTTTGTAAATGATGGTGTATGGGATGACATTTTTTGCTACCCCGTTGTTGACATGCACCCTGCATGGATTTCTTAACATGTATTGTGATAAACATGGATGTTATGATGACCTAACCCTTCTCAGGGTCAACCTTAATTATCTCGTTACGAAATGCTAGGGGTGTTGAGCTGGATTCTTGTAGTGTAGAAGGAAACATCACAGCATGGATAGAATGTTCATTTGTTGGGATGTCCTCTATAATAGGAATGGAGGTCAACATTTGAAATAGCACTTCACAATGGGCAGATGAGGTCATATAGGCTCAGTGTTGTGTTTTTCTGCTTTAAGGCTTGCTTCACTTGGGCCAATGCATCTAGGATGTCTATGCCATTATTTGTCATTTTGTTGGCCTTGACCTCCTCCATGAGTCCTAGGAGATGGATCTCTCACGAAGGAGATTTTGGCTTCATTTGCCTAGCTTGTTTGGCAACCTTAGTGCTCAGTTGTAACTTTCTAGTGGTCACCTTTTTGATTGTTTTGACCAAGGGGACTACAGATAGGGGGATTGATTTGGGCAAACCTAGAGCTCTATGCTCTTCATGTTGTCTAAGAATTTTATTAGCAAGCCACTCATTAGGCCTCCCAGGTTGTCACCTAGATGATCTCTTACTGTTGCCAGTAGGATTGGCTCTTAGGTGAGAAGGGCTTGACACGTTACCCATCACTGGATTTTGAGAAGGTGAGGGATCAACATGTCATGGCACCCTAATGATAAAGGGTGGCTGAACTGTTACTGCCATGACATGCTGTGGAACTTTGACCACGAAGGGTGTTGTGGGTGTGCAAGGTGGCACTCTGATGATGAAAGAGGGCCTTGAACTCATGGAGGTTGAGGGGGCCCCTACATTTCCAGAGGGCACACAGACCACGAATGGTCGCTACATTGGTTCTGCATTATCATCAATGCTGATGGTGTTGATGACGTACTCTGCATCATCTATGTTTAGAGGATCATTGTATACCCTCATGGATTGGTTTTGAGGCCTCACTGGGTTGGTAGCACCAAGCACCAACTTGCCTCTGTCAATCATTTGTTGTAGGTCATCCTACAGGGCCATGCAAAATTCGGTTTTATGCCTAGGCAATTGGTGGTAGTGAAAAAAGCTATCCAACCTAAAGTGTTTTTGGCATCGGTGTTTCATTCAGGGTTACTGATGTAGGGTTCATTAAGAGCTCGCAGTATCTGTTGTGCCTTTTGCGAGCATCCTCAAACATCTTCTTGTACTAAATGCATCCTGCCTTCAATAGTTAGTCCAAGAGTTCTAATAGTTTAAGGGGAAATGGGGTATACTTTGAGCAATCATTGAGCTCAAAGTTGGGGCTTAGAGCTACTTATGTTGTGGGCACTAATGTGGTGGGCTAGTTAGTTGTTGTGGTGCTAGGGTCGACAATTTTGTTGTTGGCCTGGGTCTTGGGTGGCTTGGTCGTTGGCTTTAGGTTAGTCGTTCTGGCCTCATTGGCCATAGTTGCCATGGTTGTAGTTTGTTTACCCTTATCCTTATCCTTCTTGGCATGTAAGTTTTTATAGGCCACATAGGCTAGGTCCTTGCTGGCTTCTGCTGCATCGTGTATCCTTTTGGTTTGAGTAAAGGCCTAGCTCAAGGATTGCAAGGCTAGATAGTACAATTTTGACTTGATAAAATCATTAATTGCATCCTTGAAGAAGGCCAGAAGGTGCATTTCAATGATAGCTCACAGATTTTGTTCAGTGAAGCACTCCAGTGTTGGATAAATTTCTACATGGGCTCTAGATGGTCCTACTTGATTTGCATGAGCTGGTCAAGGTTGGTTTTGGGCTTTAAGTTGTGCTTGAAGCATGTGACAAATTGACTTAGTAGATCCTCCAAAGAGGAGATAAAGGACCTGAGCAATGTCTGGTACCAATCCAGTGCCGTGCTAGTGAGTGATATGGTGAAGACATGTATGATGGTGTGTGGCCATGCCTACAATAGTAAGCATTTGGATTGGAATGTCACTAGGTGTGTGTTAGGATCTCCTTCACTATTGTACTTGGTGAAGTGAGGAAGCAGGATCCCCATTGGAAGAGTCATTGGTGGAATAGTAGGACTGATGGGATCATCTTAGTAGAAGTCCACCATGTGAACTATTTTGAAGGAGGCAGCCTTGAACTGCTTAACCTCTTTTGTTAAAGTTTGGATTAGCTGGAATGCTTGATCCAAGCCTTGGGATGTAGCAACGGGCTATGCTGGTTGTGCCACCTATTGTGCTAGTTGGGTGGCCCATGACCTAGCTGTAGGTTGAGGGACCACATGAGATTCTTGCTATGTAGGCTATGCTACGAGCATAGTGACCCGGGCAAACCACGCATGCATGGGTTGGGTCATTGCTAAAGGTGTGGATGAACTAGGCAGGAGGTAGGACACTTAAGTCATTTGGGGCTAGGAGGGGTGCATGGTGTGCATGTAAGGTTACATAGGCATAATTTTTGCTAGCAGGGATGATTGGGTAGGTTGTGACAGTAACACAAAGGGTACATTGATGGGAGGTGTTGTGTCTTGGCGTGTGTACTATGTTTGGTCGGTCACCACCATAGGTGTTGACTTAGAGGGTGATATCAGGGCTATAACTGTCTCAAGAAAGATAGGTGGGTAGGACTAACGGAGGGTCAGACTAGGGATTGTCCACTGGAAAAGAGGTGTGAAAGGAGTCCTCTTGCTCAAATTGAGCTTCGAACTCGTCCTAGTCTTCTTGCAAGGGTTCCTCATAATCTATCCCTGCCTTGCACTCACTCATTTGGATGAGCTATGTAAGCATCCACTGATAGGGTTTGGTGAGTGGGATGAAGTCAATGAAGGAAGGGATGCACTCCCATCCATTTTAGTGTATGAGCTTGTAACCTTGCTTTGCCTCCATGTCTAGATAGTCTACAAATAGGCCTGCTTGGAGCTTTGCGCAAATGAAGTTGTACTATTTCTCATTTAGCATAGTGTACTCGGGATCTTAGTGATGCAGCCTAAGGAATTGCCTTGGCTCTGCCATGGTAGGACTGTGGTCAATCCTGTTTTCTTGTTGAGTAGGCAGGACAATGAGTGTGCTTGGGACTAATGTTGAAGGTTGTTCGGAATTCATGGTGATAATTGAAAGTTATAGAAAAAATGGCTAACTCTGGAAATTGCAAAAAAATGGCTAAGTCTGGGAATTGCAGAAAAATGGCTATGTCTGAATGTTGGAGAAAATTAACTAACTCTGGAGAAAATGGCTAAGTCCAAAGATCGTAGAAAACTGGCTAAGTCTGGAGACTATGCTCTCCACGTTGAGAGCTAACTATGCTCTCTACACTGAGAGCCAATTATGCTCTCTATTAAGAGCCCAAAATTTAGCTAAGTGTAGGAAATGATGCTTTGGGGTTGCTATGTGAGGTTCCAAGGGAACCAGCAACGGGGTCCAGTCTACACTAACTAGTTGGTAAACAACGCTTGCACTAGCCTAAGATCCAGCTACTATCGCATGTGGTAGGTCCACAGGGGTGTTGGGTCTACGCTAGCTTGGAGTTAGTAGTAGTGATGTAGAAAGCACATGAGACAATGACCAATGAAGTCTAAAAGAAGGAAATAAATCAACCCTCCTTTTAGTGCCAGAAACTTATAGTGATCAAAAACGTTGATGGCTGGAATGGAACACTGAGAGGTTTGCAAGCACACAGCTTTAACCCTGAGTCCACTTGAGGGCCTGCTAGAGGTAGAGGCAAAGGTGGAGGCGGGATGCCTAGAATGGTCTTGTCAAATAAACAAGGACTCATGGAATGTGATGCCAAAAAGTGCTAAGTGTTTACGCAGTTTTCACGGTGTCAGTGATGTCAATGAGGGTGAGCGTAGTCAAGGGTTTTGGTGCGAAATAAAGGTGTCAACACGCAACTATGCATAAAAAATAGAAAAAATGCAAGTAAAATGCCAAAATGCAAGTAAAAATGCTAAAAATGCACAAGAAGACAGCAAGAGGGAAAGCAACACTGCCCCAAATGGGGTTGAGCATAGTTAACCTCAAAGGGGGTGAGAAGGTACGTAGTGTATAATAGGCATAGTGGACAACGTATTCATAGTCTCAGGGTGTTTGGCCATGAAGACTAACATTTTGCCATGTTGTTTATGCCTGTCGGGTTGGCCATCACAATGTGTAGTGGGCTATGCTGGTCTGCGGTGTCTTGCAGTGAGCTACAGTGGTGTGCAAATGCCTTGCCTTGTTGAGATTCCAAATGCACTTCAAGATGCCAAATGCCAAGAATACCAACCTTCAAATTTTCCAACCCCTAAAACATAGAGGACTAGGGTGTTTATAGGCCTAGGTTTTTCATGAAATGCGAATCAGTGGCAGTGGGATGGTTGGGACTACGTTGCATCCAACTACACTCTCCACTGAAGCAAATGGTGTTATGCTCTAGTTTGTTGAAATGGACTCTGCGAGACTACCAAATTGTGACTACGCTACCAATTGCATGTTTGTGTGTCGAAAAGACCACAATGTACCTAAAAAAATGCAAGAAAAAAACTTTGGAGACTACGCTCTAGGACTATGTTGTCCATTATCGGGAGTGTAGTCGAGTGTAGTTACAAATTTGGCACAAAGGGAAATGCCAAAAAGATGCATGCTACTTTTTGCAGATGTGTTGGAGCTGATGTGAATGCTAGTGCTACATTGTGGAGGCCTCTAGAGGCTATTCTGCATGACTATGCTCTACTACACTCTAGATTGGGGAAGAGCGTAGTCCAAAACTTAGATAAATTTTGCAAAAAGTGGCTCTATGTTGACTATGCCCTCCACGGAAGGCTGACTACACTCCTAACTAGGGTTGAGCATAGTCCCAACACTTAGAAAAGTTTTGCAAAATCTAGCTTCCAGTTGACTATGCTTAACTACGCTCTAGACTGGTGGAGAGCCTAGTCTTAACACTTAGAAAATTTCTACCAAATTGGGTCTTCCATGCTAACTACACTTGACTATGCTCTAGCCTAGTGGAGAGCATAGTCTTGACACTTAGAAAAATCTGCAACTATTGGCTTGACACTTAGAAAAATTTGCAAACTAGCCCTTGTGTGTTGACTACGCTCTCTACTGAGCTGACTTGCTTCATGTTGACACTTAGGAAAAGTTGCAAAAAATTGATTTTTGGAGTTGACTACACTCTCCACTAGGCTGACTACGCCATGGGGCAGTGGAGAGTGTAGTCCCAACACTTAGAAAAATTTGTAGAAAGTGTCATCATGCTGACACTTAAGGAAAATTTTCATTCAAGATGTTGTAGCCCAAATTTGGTGGTGTTTCCACATCCCCATTCCCAAATGATGTTGTTGCCTAATGAAGATAATGTCTCTTCATAACAAGTGTTATTGTCATCTTAACAAGACCCGAAATGGTAGTTGTAATTAAGACTCGAAAGGGCATGTTGTAATAACGATCGTGTCTCTTAAGGTAACCTTTGGAGGTTTGACCAAAGGCATTTATACCAAGGGTTAGAGGTCATGCCAGTATGGAGTGGCAAAATCGATACAGGCAAGTCACAGGAAACTAGGTGAAGAGGGATAGGAAGTGGACTGGCCATCCCTTCTAGAGGGTTATAGGCCTAACTATGGTGGCAGTGTTGGATTGCCTCTAAGGGATAGATGCCAAAGGAAGAAAACCCCAAGGAACACTCTTAGAGCACAATCCGGATATGCTATTCCATATCAATGAAGCATTGTTTACTTTCTCTTTTTGCATTTTCCCTATTATTTCCTTTATACATAATGTCAAATATCACATATATATTGCATTTGGTATATTTTTTTTGTACACATAATGTCTAATATATTGTATATTTGACATTTTCCATGACATTCGGGGATGGGATGTCACACGAAGTCAAAATTGTGATGTTGTAGATTTAATTTGTTGTGTTACAGATGTAGAGAAGATTCCTACCTATAGTTGTTTGAGGGCATCTGTTGGGAATTTGTGCAATCATGTTCTAAAAGCATACATTAAAATATTTGGTGTTAAGGTATATAATATTGCTTTTCATGGTTTTAAAGATGAGGAAGTTAATGAGAAAGAGATCATTTGCTCAAATAATGAATCACTGATAGACTTAAATATTCCAGTTGATTTTGGAAATCAAATTTCTTCTTCTAAACTAGAGTTTTAAAAAGATGAATTAACAAAATGTACATTGAAGAATTACCAAATACTACAAACAATGTTGCCTGATGATATGGAAATACTATTAAAATTTTTGCAACTTCAAGAACAAATATTGCAATTGTGTTATCCAACAAAAAATATTAGTTTTGACCAAACTGAAGGAGCAATGAAAGGAGCAAAAGAATTAAGAGTTGTATCATTCTTATAAAAAAATATATCAAAATTAATATCAGAAGAAACTTCTCAAAGTTCAGGAGTAGGAATTATGAAGGATGATAGTTATTTTACTTTTCCATTGTTGAAATGGGAGATAAAGAAATTTCCAAAACAACTACATGTTAAAGAAACAAACAAAAGTGTTTCAACAACTTTAAAAGAAAATTTCGCAGGCTTTCCGCCTAACTCTTTACATTTAGAGAATACAAGAAATATCTCAATGTTTTCTGATTATTATATACATTAATTAAAGCAAATTTTGGATTTAAATATTGATTCAAATGTTGAAGGTGTTGATAAAAAATTATAGGTATGTCATTAGTTGAAAATATCCTTTTTTATACCTTATTTAAATTATTTGTAGTTGTTTTACTTTCCATCTTAGAATAGAATAATCTTTTTTTT
This sequence comes from Gnetum montanum, assembly GCA_015680685.1. Classification (NCBI taxonomy): domain Eukaryota; kingdom Viridiplantae; phylum Streptophyta; class Gnetopsida; order Gnetales; family Gnetaceae; genus Gnetum; species Gnetum montanum. The sequence goes on along the minus strand of MNCI01005457.1, from coordinate 124,731 downwards.
GTTATAATTATACAATCTTATATACTCACTTGTATCCTACATTTTATATATGAAGAGGAGGTCCAGTGGGTTAATTCTTAGGGTGTTTCATCTATGTGTATTGAGGTAGTTCTTTTGTCCCTTTTCAGCATACTCTATAATGATTTTAAGTTGTATACTACATTTGTTAAAGCATTTTCAAAGCATTCTAAAATTTCCATTTGTCTTTAAAATGAGTTCTTTGAGTTTTGTCAACTTGGAGCTTGAGAAAGGGACACTCTACTACTGTTGTTGCAAATGAGATCATGGCCATGCTTACTTGACTGCAAGAGAAAACAATAATTTAGATGGAGGTCTTACATTACCAGAGGATTATGAAGGGTCAAGTCTCATTGCCCTTAGATCTTATCTAATATACAAGATTGGCTATTTTCAGTTCATAATACTTGATGTTAGTTATTATGCATCAATTATATTTCAAAATTCATACAATGAACCAATAAATATTGTAAACATTTTAATTAATATTATGCAATCCTTTGTATGCTTTATATTGTATGCAAAATGAATTCTAAATCAAGAGTTATCAGTTCAATCTCTAGGTTTTTTAAATATTTATTTTATAGTTTGCTATTTTGTTTTCCATGCCTAATGTAGGACCTCAAAACTCTGCAAAGCTCTTCATAAGGTATTACCTTGTTACCAGTAAAGCTGTATAGTTATTGTGACATTTGTAAAGATCCATCTACTTTTATTCTCTTCCCTGACTTTCATTTCTTTGATCATCTAGAGCATTTTTCTCTCAAAGTCACTTTTTTGAGTCATTGAAATTTAAGGCAAATAAACCAAGTTTGACACAAGAAACAATATAGTGGCGATACGTCAACAGTGTTTGTGTTCAGCACAATCTATGCAAATTTTCTTTTATTTTTTCTTTTTCTTTTTGTATGTGTTTTATTGTTTCATTAGGGCTTCTTGGCTTATTTTCTTAAATCATGTTTCTACCAGGTTTCATATAGTTGTTGAATTATCCAACTTAAATGTGAAACTATTTAGTAGTCCTCATCAACATTGGGTTCCCAAGACAGTAAAGGCCAATGGATACTGTGCAAGAGTTCACAGATGATGAGTGGTGAGGTACCGCTACACTCAACCATACGAAATGAGCGTAGCATGCGTGATTCGGTCGAACTCCGTAGATGGACTAGTTGTGGCACCTAGATAGTTAGCCTTAGGTCGCAATT
>MNCI01005457.1:99503-111330 GCA_015680685.1 Gnetum montanum | reverse complement strand
AGCAGCTGATTTCTCCAAGTGACTCTATGAGTCACACAACCCCCAACCGTTACTACCAAGTTTAGGAGTACTTTAGAAGAACTCCTTCTCCTCCGGGAGACACTCCATACCCACACCATTCTCCTAATCCATCCGCACCTCTTCCACCACAAGTAGTTCCCATAACACCTCCTACTCCAACAATGCAAGGGGAACTTCCTCCTCAACCACAGCAATGTCACACTGTGAGAGCTGTAAATATCCAACCTGCTACCAGTTCTGACAACTGTAAAAAGAGAAGACCCTACTTTAGAACCAAAAGCCTAGACAAACTCTTGCAACAACAAGTGGTTGGGCCCATGTACACTCCTACCATCTAACACTTTGGAACATCCTTCCGTCTAACGCATACGGTTATGTTAACGCATACTGTAACTGACTGGATCAAGGTGGGCCACCTTCCCAGGAAACTAACTAACCCTAGGAGTCCCTTAATCTATTAACAGATCACTGGAAATGAACCACATAGGGCTCTTCTTGACTCAGGTTTCAGAGTCAACTTAATTTCACGAGAGATGTATCACGCCTGGAACCTACCCGAACTGAAGAAGAATAACATTCAACTAAAGCTGGCAGACCATTCCATCACCATTCCCTTGGGATTGGTGGATGACATTAAAACATCGTAGAAATTGCGAATTGGCCTTAGGCGAAGATTCACAATTCGGGCGAAGGTTCGCGACAGAAATCTAGAAGACAGAGCAGGGGAAAGAGGCGCGCAGCATCAAAAAGTAACTTACTATGACAATTTTGAAGAAGTTTAAAATTTAAGGCTTGTCGCATATTCTGCTAAGTCTTTTATTCAAGACCGATTTTATGCTCCGTTACGCAAAGCAGAGTAACAAGCTTCAAGAAAGGCAGAGTCAGAGTCAAAAGAAGCGCAGCAGATGGACTTCTTCCCTTTTTTGCAGGTTGGTCGATTTTATGCTCATTACGCTACGCAACGTAGGCAAGCGTAAATTTATTGTAAAGTTGACCATTTTACGCTCTATTACGCTTTGCAACGCAAATAAGCATAAACTAGCTTGAATCAACTATTTTCATGTTTTATTACACTCTGCCATGCGACGTAGCGCGAACGAGCGTAATGTAGCCCACCAGACATGCACCTATTATCCACACGCACAATACACTGATGAGCATATTGTGCGTAATCATGAAGCAGCTTTAGCGGAAGTGGCCGACAACGTACTTTGCCCCCCTTTCCGAAAATGTGACGCGACATGACCAATTTCAACATAAATTTTACCAAGTCAACGGTATTTTGAAGGTTCGAGACACGTGTCATCAAGGCCGTGCCTTCTCCACATGCTGTCGAATTTATAAATACTTCAGTTGACGAAGAAAAAAAGGGGGCATCTTCAACTTTTGGCAGCATCATCTTTTAGCAGAGATAGAAGACATCTTTGAGCATTGACAGCAGGAGCGATCAGTCCTTTGGCGAAAAATACAGTTCTCTCCATTGGCGATCGTTGGTAGCTTGAGCAGAGACTACCGAAGGCAGAGGGAATGGATCAGAGATCAAGAGATCATCTGGTGTGGTTGGCAAGATCTATCGATCAGAAACAGTTGATCGCTAGAAATTCAGGCTTGACCTTCCTTACATCCCATCTTTGGCTTATGAAGGTAGATCGAACTCCATTCTGTACTCCTTGCTGAACAGTTTTCTTGTTATTTTGTGTATGTTTCGCACAAGATAATCGGAGTTTTCCCATTGGAACTTTGTATATAATATACTCAGTTTTCTGGGTCAAAGCGCAGATCTTGGGATTGCGCAATTTTCTTAAATCCGATTCTCCTTGTCGTGATAACGTTGTCATTATTGCAATTTATCTACATCGTTTCTTTTCCTTTTGCGATTCATCGAATCAGATTGTTCCACGGAATATCTATCATATTCGTCAATTTACTGATTGAGTAAGTCCCTGTCTGATCGACAAGACTGTTCAGGGCACCGCAGATTTGTTTTCTCCAGCATGGCCCTCGCACGGATCCGTGGTTAAGACTGTGTACACGGGTTTCGTTCGGCATTTTCCAGCAGCTGACATTTTTCATCGCCATAGTTTTCTAGCGCAAGAAGGAGGGCCAGATAAAGCTTCGATTCGTATTTTACGGGTAGCCCTGTAAGCAATTTGTACCTGCATCTCTAAAAACGTAAACATAATACCTCTAGGGAATTTTACAAAAAATCGTGTGGTGTAGATCGGTCACTGTAACGATTCCTTTGGAATCCTTCAGGGTAAAAAGCCTAAACGCGATCTTCTTTGTTTGTCGCCTTTTAAATCTAGTCACTTATTGTCGTTAATCTATTTGACCAATGGATTCTGCATACACAACCACAGCTGCCATGATTACCACTGACTCGGGTGCCACATCTGTGAATCCCATCGCCGCCACTGGACCAGCTTCTGCTGTTATAGGACCTCAGGGACCGTCGCGTCGTTCGTTAAGATTGTAGGGCAAAGATCCCGTATTCACCGTCGTGACCCCTGAGGAATATAATTTTATTTACGTCAAGATCCAAGCAAAGCTTGCTCTTAGCCGAGTCGAGATCGAAGCGAAACAAAATTTTGAGCTAATCCGTAGAGGGTGTCAAGATTTCACCCCTACCGCTTACGACATTATCCCCCTAACTGAGCATTATCATGAAATCCTGATCCAACTAGTTATGGCTAGGAGTCAGGCTACGCGGTCCATGCTAGAACCTCAAAATGGGGAGGAGGAGGAAGATGAACTCGCAGCCCAGTCTAAACATTCGTATCATACTCTTAGTCCCCATACGTACATAAATCCCTTGTTTCCTCTCGCAAGAGAAGCCGCCCATCTTAATCCAGCCGTGACCACTCAAGCCCACATTCCTGTCATCTCGCAGATCACTACGCAATCATCAGTCCTGCAGGTGCAAATACCATCCCAAAACAACATGGGGCCAGTCTCATCACCACGTGTAATCAGTATTCCGTCGGTGGTACCTGCGTCCACCGCACCCTATTACATCCCCCAAGTGCAACCCCATACCATGCCTACAACCCCCTCAGCACAAAATCCGGTGCAAACCTTTTCGTTGCCGCCCCCTGCAAGGCAACCCATTGTTCAGTCGCAGCAATCCATTCAACAACCTACGGCTGGTCAGTGGATCCCACGTATTTCACATAATCAGCCCACGATATACGGTGTGCAACCCTTAGTTGCACCCACTATGCATGTCTCACAATATCCTCACAATCTCTATCCTGTACATCTGGGGACGGCCAATCCCTTTGCTCAGCCTGGTGGATGGTCGCTTCCACAGGCAGCCCCGTCCGTAGGGGTAGCCCCCATCGTACTACTTGTCAACCAAGCCATTGCTCCATTTCCACTGCCTGGCACTGCCTTCTCAATTCAACCCCTGACGCCTCCTGCACAGACTTCCCCGTCCACCAGCCTGGATCAAGCCTTTTTACTTATTCAAACCCTCACTGAGGAGGTTAAGCGCCTTAAAGCTGCTGGTTCTTAGACCATACAAATCATGGATTTCTATCAGGACGATCCCATTAGTCTAGCAGTTCCTATGCTATCGCTGCCCCCAGGGATGTCGTTACCCCATTTTACTAAATATAATGGGGAAGGAGATCCTAATGCTCACCTGGTTACCTTCAGGTCTAAATCCTTGTTGTTACAGCAATGGCCTCATACGATCATCCGTGTCTTTGCAATATCTCTGACAGGGAAAGCTTTGGACTGGTATCGAGTGCTCCCTCGCTCTTCCATCTTTAATGTTGGAAGAGCTCCTAACGCAATTCGTGACTCGTTTTAAGTACAACTTAAAGTAGGAGGTCACACTGGACCAACTTATGGGAGTAAAATAGGACCCGCTTGAGCCAGTCCAAAAGTTTATACAGCGATGGAGCGCTACTTTGAATGAAATCTGTGAGCCTATCGCGGAAGCCCATTTGCTAGCCATCTTCAAAGGAGCAGTCAATGACTTCATCAAGTCTAAGCTATATTACGTTGCCCCTCACTCCTTAAGCCAGGCTTTTGCTCAGACTAAGAGCATCCAAGATGTAGGAGAGGCTAGCAAAGACCCGACGTACGTGGCCTATAAAAGTGCTAACAACAAGGGTAAGGACAAAGGTAAAGCAACAACAACGACAGTAGCTGCATTGGCTGAAGGCGCTAAGAACAAGAACAAGAAGGCATCCATGGCGTCTCCCGAGACCACGGCTAGTGCAAGTAGCACCAGCCAAGACACATCTGCCCCTGAAAAGCCCCCCAACCAAAGCCAAACTTTGAACGTAAAGATTGCTCAAAGTATACAGCCTTGCCTATAAAACAAACGGAACTGTTGAAACAATTGTTAGGGGTAAGATACATTCAGCATAAGAAGGTATCTGAGGAAGCTCTCCAGCATCACAGGCGTCATTGTGAACTGCTGAAGAATCCTTTTTTAGCCCTGCCCAACGAACCACCAGTGCCGAGGTCTTTTAGGCTGGACCGTTTCTGTGACTACCATCAATTGTGTGGTCACGACACTGATTACTGCTGGGCGTTGAAAGACGACATTCAACACATGATTGACGATGGTTCTGTGAAACTAAACGGCAGTAGTCCAACATGTCCTGAAAATCATGCGTTGCATGTGTACAAGGACCCGTTAAATGCAAATAATGCACCGTACACAATCAACGTGGTAAGTACGGATAGTGAAGGGAAGGTACCGCCTAAAAAGTCCTTCGTTTTACGCATACCTACTACTTCAACTCAGGGGGCAAGCTCTTCATTGGCAGCTAGCGGTGTCCCGAGGCCACCCTTTGTTATCCGGGCATCCTCTCCAGCTTTAACTCAGCCTCGTGCTAACAGTAAAGCCGCGGCCATGTCCGCGCCTACCCATAAGGCACCTTTTATCCTTAGGGTACTAAAAACATCGGCTGCCCCTTTTACGTAGAGGCAAGCTTCTAGCCATCATCATCAATCACCACCAAATAAAAAAAGGAAAGGAGACGCATCAGTTAATGCCACCAAAAATCATACTACGCTAGGCTTCCCTAAGCCCAGGCCCTTGGCCTCTATCCCTGCGCCTATGCCTTCTGGGCAAGACAAGGGTACAAAAACACAGTCACCTCCTCTCGGTAGGAAGAAACACAACCCTCTGACTGACGCTATTCTGCCTCAGGAGATTCATCTCTTAGGGCGAATGGAAGAAGACAAAGGGAATAAACAACTCAGCCGAGAACGAGACCTCCTCGACGCATTTACGCAGGTCAAGCAGGCTCTGAAATAGAAGAACACAACGTTGAGCCTCTATGACCTGCTTATGACATCCCAAAAGCACCGTGAGGCTATGGTTCGTATGCTGACATCCATACCAGTGGATGAAAGCTTACTAGCAGAAGAGGAAGGGATACATGCTGTCATGCTTCCTCCCGCTGCTGAGCAACCTAGATCAACCCCTCTGACCTTTCATTATAAATCCATCAAAGATGATCCAGAGAAAGGTCAAGTAATGATAGAACCCATGTTTATCACCATTCGGGTTGGTCAATATCGGATTCGGAGGGTGCACGTTGACGATGGCGTGGCTGCGAATGTCATCCCTTATCTTATAGTGGATAAGTTGGGCCTGGTCGACCAGATCAGTCCCACGACGACATCGTGCCTAAAGTCATTCAAAGGGACGTGGGTGTAAGTGAAGGAGACGGTGCGTATCAAATTTGTGGCAGGGGATCAATTCCCAACAGACGCCACATTTCTCATTGTCGAGGAGATGCCTGGTTTCAACCTAATCCTGGGGAGGTCCTGGCTAGCCCAACTAAGGGCAGTTTCATCACCAATACATTAAGAAATACATCTCCCTTACGCAGGGGGAGAAGTAGTAATACATGGTGATGAAATAACTTCTAGGATTGTCAACAACATAGAGGAGGAATGGGGTTCGGAGATCGAGATGCCCGAAGATCAAACTCGTGTCTGAACTCCTGAACAAACCGAAACGAATGATGACAGCCTAGCCTGGGTCGACCTACCATTTCAGGAAGATGGTATGGAGGAGTCAGATCATAAATCTCCCCGCCCTTATGCATCACTGAACGTAAAGGCCATCAAGAAATAATTGCAAGTTAGCGATTGATCTAAGTGGCATTTACGCGCATCATCATATTTCCACTGGTTTTCTGCTTATGCTTATCAATTTCATTGCCAGTTTTCTTTAACATATACATACATATTTACACTTTCTATCCACTACGCCATCTACATTTTATTTTCTGGTACGCCATTTACACTCTTTGATTGCTATTAGTCACACTAGTACAATTGCGCAAAATATGTACATTTCTATCAATTACACTTCCACACTTACGCAGACGGGCCGCAACGGCCTAAAACTAGTGGCGGCCCGCAATGGCCTTAAACTAGCAAAGGCCCATAATGGCTAAAAAATAGTTAATCTGCTTGTATCTTACGCAAACGCTACATGACGGCCCGCGATGGCCTTAAACTAGCAATTCCATCCCACAGCAACGCAATCCATACTAAGCCTTTAACAATTCTGTTCACGCTTTGCATAAACAAAGACAGAAAATTAAAAATGATAAATAAAATTTAAAATCATACACAAAATCTCGTGAGTAATCTTGCCAACATTCATATCACCATTGTCCAAATTTCATCAATAAAATCATGCGTAATTACAATTACGCATCCCCCCTGGTACCACTGTCACCCGTATCCCTTAGGTCTACCTCTAAGCCTAATAAATCATCCTCAAGTGGGTCGTCCCTTCTAGAAGATATTCCTTCATGAGGAATGTCATCTTCACGAGGTCCTTGCTCTAACATTGGCTCCTCAAGAGGACGGTCTACGTCATTACGCTCTTCTTCCTGTACTTGCTCACCACCCTGCTCGCCTTCTTCATCCACTCCTTGTACCTATATATAGTAAATACGTAAGGAAAAGCAGTAATAGGATAAATTACAAAATTTAAAGTCAATAACACCCAAACTTACTCACGATGGTCCTGCTTCCGCAACAAAGGGGAGCTAATCTAAACCGACCCATAGGCGCTGGATAATTTCATCTTCAGTTAATTCAGACCATACACCATTCCCCAGATCAGTTCCAGCCTTCACCTTCCCTTTCTCCACACTAGTCCATCGGGGTGGTTCAGGGAAGAAGGTAGGGACTGTAGTCTCGCCCCCGGGAAGAGCAATTTCTCTCTCCGGGGACGTGCTTACTGTCACCTGCTCCTGAAACTTCTCGAAGGCTTTGGATGCGCCAATGACATTAAGAAATACCCGCAAGGATTGAGCTTCGACGGCAGAATCTCTATAATGTTGACGATAAGCGAGACTTTCTCGCTTATATAGATGTGTGTGATCTTTCTCCTTCTGGCCCCACTCTTGCACACTTGCGTAAAAATCCTTCCAGTCTTGGTTTTTCTGGGCCAACAGCTCTATTTGCATCCTCTGCTCCACCAATTCTCGACTGGTTTGCACACTGTTTCTGACTGCAGTCCAATAGCGAGCGTAGTCAATAACAGTCATACGCCAATCCTCCTCACCCGTTCCCCGCACCTGTAGGAACTCACACTGTGATCTTAGGTCTCCGACCTTTTTGGTCAGAGACACCCTTTCTTTCTCTGACCTCTGCAGTCTCTTTTAGAGGTCTTCATTGACACTCCGACTCTCCCACAAGGAGCGAGTCGAGCGTAACGCACATTTACACATTTCCTCATAAATGTTGCATGGCACGACCACCCCGTCTGATGAAGGCTCCACTGTGTCCAAGTCAATGGGCTCCGTAGGGTCCCATCGAAGGCGATCTCCTGATAACAAACATTGTCAAGCGTAAATAAAACATTACAACTGTATAATGAAATAAGCATACAATAGCAGTAAAATACCATCCCCAGGATCGACGTGCTCGAGGCGCTCGATCATATCGCTGACAACGCCTTCCATGAAGGCAAACTTGTCTGGAAATTCTCCCCATGCTCTGCTTACAACGGCGGACGTGGATGCATCTTGTTCATCTGTAGCGTAATTAAGTTAAAATTTCCAGCTATTAACAGAACTCTTTAAAAAATTCTAATACACTAATTACCTCTGCCTGATGTAATGGGGGGTGCATCAATGTTTTCCACCTCCTCTCTCTCTTCACGCACAAGGGTCTGTGCGTCACTTATTCTAACAGCCGGGGCCTCCTCTTCCAAAACTGGGGCCCCTTCTCCATGCCGTAATACCACTGCCCCTGTTTCAGGGGTCAACCACTTTGTAGGTCTCACTGTTCATGTCACATAACACATCTAAACGATTCAGAATACTTTGAATAAAGTTGCGTCATACAATAATTGCAATAACTTTCATTATGTCTTTACGCTTACCAGGCGGAGGTTTACTCCGCTGAACTCTGACTTGCATAGTCCTGTCTGTGCCACCCGCTGGTTCCGCAGGCGCCTAGGTTAAGTGAGGCCATTTTCGCTGAACTGAGGCATCCACTATCTCTACCGCTAGGCACTTTCCCCGCGACGCGTCATCGGTGTAAGTGGGAATCACCCCACCTACACTGTCAAGGCCCCGCACTCGAGGCACCGCCAAATCCCTTGTTGTTATAGACTGAGACTCCCAATTCCCTCTGGAGGATCCTGTCCTTGGGTAGTGCTGAAAATATGGGAAATCCAAGGTTTGGATAGCTGGTCTTGGTCTTGCTGCACCCAGACCCCATTTCTCTGGACAACCAAGAATTCGGCAAAACGCCGCAGGCAAGCTATGAAGAAGGCAAAATGCACACTGAAACGGGATTCAAGCTTCTGACGGAGCTTGATCATTTCAGTGCGTAACCCCTCAACGAAATAGCTTGCCCAGTCGAACTGAGTTCCTTCCTCCATAACCTCCCGCATGATACGGGCCTGTTCTATTGTAAAGAACCTCCCTTGCGAGAGTGTTTTGGGGAAAGCCCAGGTCTGGAAGAGGGGATAGATAGTCTTGGCGATTTCTAATTCAATCTTTTCACAAGGGATTTCCTTGGTCTCCTTCTTGGTCCCCAGCCACTCCTCCAGCTCTTCCTGATATTTGACGCTCCTCCTCGCTTTTTCCTCTATGGGAAGACTGTCAGAGAGGATGCCGAAGAGGTCAGCAAACAGCTGAGCGTCAATATCAAAATTCACACGCATGTGATGCACGTGCGTGCAAAAACGCTCAACCCTCTTGCTAAAGGAGTTGACCAGGGTGAATATTTCACTAGCTGGGACATCAGGGATCACGGTTAGAAATAAATGCATTAGCCTCGCTTCCTGTAGTTTGGCGACCAACGCAATTGGGGCCGCCGCGTGGCCAAGCCAGCGTTGTGCCTCCTTAATGTCACCATAGCGGAAAAGAAGGGTATTCGCCTCGCGGTTGGAAATTGTAATGGTAATCTCCCGAGATTCCCTGACTGAACAACGCAAGACATATGTCTAAGTAGCAAAAACGCTATTACGCAACATTTTAAAGACAAAACAAAAATAATATAATATCCTTTAAATAACAGTAGTAATAAAACCTTACTAGGGCCAAATGGCAAAGGAAGTGGAGGAAGTTTCCTTTGCACGTCCGTGACGGTAAGGGGCAGGTCTGAAGTCCATTCTTCATATAACCACCCGAGGCTATGACAATTCTTGAAAGAATTAGCATAACTGGTGAGATACTCATGAATGTCAAAGGACATCTGCCCCATTACACCGGCATTTACGTTGCTGGTGGAGGTAAACTCCTTTATCGCTGTTTCGGTCCAGGTCAATGTGTCGTTATTGCCCACCAATCCATGTTTGTTAATAAAAAACCTGTATCATATAACACATTATTATTCTACGCTTCACAAATCCAAACATTAGAAACATATTGACAACCCTGCTAGTAAAACAACTTACCCGCCCGAATAATACACTATCCTTGGTGGGTTCTGAAAGTAAGTCAAGACATGACGGGCCACGAAGAAAGTATTGTACGCATGGTAACAGCTAAACCTGGCCATTTCCCAGATCCAACTTAAACGCCTCAACCCTCTGGCGCTAAGTTCGCGGTCTTGGGGATGACCAGTATTGATGGCCCCGTCTGTGAAGAAAGCCAGGATTCCCTACGTAGAACCCACTAATAGGTGCTCCAAAATAGCGCCAGCCACATCCCCTGATAGATGCGACCACACAATAACACTGTAGTTACGTAGCAAAAACTACAGCAACTCCAGCGCACCCTTTCGGAACCATATAGCCCTCCCCTGCAACCGAGTCTGAGGGGGAGGAATGTTGGGTACGATCGGGTTTATACAACATAAAACCTCGACTATGTCTAGGATGATTAAGATGGGTTTCAACATAATACTGTACAAACAAAAATAAACACATTATCGTCTAGATTTTGATTCCATGCTTAAACTATAGAAAATTTACAAATTACGCTCTAGCAATACAGCCGAAATCGCCTAAACCCTTGTAACAGTACAAGGTTTGTCCCTGATAGCGGCGATAGACGTAATACTATTGTATAAACCCTCATTTTAACGCGAGGTCCATAGCCTAAAACTCTAATTTACGCAGAATGACACGAAAAAGAATAAACACTGCAAAGAAGAAGCATATCACAGAAAATAACACAAATAAGCAAGGGATGCCCTACCGATTTAGAGGAGTGACATCCCTCACTTCAACCAAAGCCTGCAAAGCACGCTGCAGGCTCCCTTGTACCTCCTCTATCTTTGCCAATTTCGCATTCTTCCCTCTTACTTTCGACGCCATTGTTGCAGTCTTCACACCTTCACGCCTTCGCAAATAACACGCTGCAATCTTTCGGTCTTCCTCCTTCTCTTTGTAACACCTGAGAATTCAAGTTCACGATAGCCAACAGCCAGTTTTCAAAAAGAACTGCCTACTTATATGCGAAATTAACTGACTTGATGCCCGATTAAAACGGGACTTTCCTAAATGCTGGTGTCAGCATAAGATGGAACCCGAAAATCAAGGCATTAATGCGGCGGATATCGCATGTGCCACTGTCTGAAATGACGCTAAACTACCACAACTTATCGCCTCGTAATCGGGTCACATTAATTACAGGTTGTTCGCAATGTTCAAAATTCAGTTAGCTTTTCACGCTCGACAACACCGCATTATGCTTTCTCCTAATCATTTACGCATTTGGCGATTTTGCAGGATGGTTGGCAAATGGATGCAACTTTCTTAGCACCCCTTGCTTTAACAGGTCCATACGGGAGAGTAGTTAGACAATTCGATTTTACACTAGTAGAAACTAACCCTTTCCTCGATGACGTAACCATAGCCACGTCGGAAACATCTCCAGAATGGCTAGAACAATCGACTCGCACGCTAGACCTGGAGGCTGGAGACATAACCGAAGACCTCCTCAGCGAGGTTTCTGTCGTTACGCATAAAGGTGAGTCCAAAACTCTTAAGGTTAGTTCTCTACTAGATCATAAAACGCATGACACTATAAAACAGGTCGTCCAGGACAACATCATAGTATTTGCATGGTCATACGAAGACATGCCGGGACTAGATCCAAGGTTAATTCAACATAACATAATCTTAGACCTGCATATCAAAGCGATTAAGCAAAAAGCATGAAAAATCAAACCAGAGATTGCGCTAGCAGTGCGTGCTGAGATCACCAAACTGTATCAGTCTGGTTTCATCTGCGTGGTCGATTACTCGGATTGGGTATCTAACATTGTAGTTGTCCCAAAGAAGACCAGAAGTATACGCATCTGTATAGACTTCCGAGATTTAAACAAAGCCACAATCAAGGACAACTTTCCACTA
>MNCI01005457.1:65935-88396 GCA_015680685.1 Gnetum montanum | reverse complement strand
TATATATATATATATATATATATATATCTATAAATTGGCCGAGATAATTTAAAAAAAATGATGTTAACCAAGCTCGACTAATGGATGAGGTAACAAGATAACTAAAAACGGNGTATATATTATTTGGAATGCAAATAGTGATGATAACTTTTAAAATAAAAAAAATAATTAAATTCTACCCATAGCCCGCGAAACCGCTACATAAGAGAACTAAAGGATCNCTCAAAAATGCCATGAACAAACAAAGAAAGAGCAAACTTGACCGAGAGGGTAAAACTAAATTGGGTAAGCGGTAGAGAAATAGAGAAGGGATGAGTGATTCTGTTTTTAGTTATCTTGTTACCTTGTCCAGTCAGGCTTGATTAACATCATTTTTTTTATAAAATCATCTTGGCCGATATATATATATATATATCTAAGCTAGTTATGAAGTACAAAATGTTTGCCAGTAGTTGGTGATACCGCAATCTTGTACAAACTACTAGCAAATTTTGGATTAGATTATTGCAATGTCAAAATGTTTCAAAATTCTTTTTGCAATATTTGCAACTTGTGTTTATCTTTTCATAAATCCCTTTGTATTAATAGTTGTGCATTGATATCTGATGATTTTGTTATTGATTTTTCAAATTTTGATGTTTATGAAATTAAATAGGTAGATAGCTAGATATTATTGAACTAAAAAGGGTCACTAAAAATAGGTAGCAATTTTGCTATCTGGAATAAATAATCCAATGGGTTATAGGGAAGTAACAGAGAGTGCTCCCAAGGTAAGCCATAGACAATATCAAAATCTATCACATTCCTACTGTTTCTAGTTTAAAGGTTTATACATTTGTTTGTGAATTTAATTTTGGATGATTCTAAATATGATGAAAGAAACACATATTTTGGATCCAAGCATGGCCTGTTTGTGTTATCTTAGGGGTTGGGATCACACCCTAAACCAGTGCCTTGCATTTAGTTGGGATATACAAACATACATAAATCCTAGAGCAACTATATAATGTATTTGCTACATTTGTGATTACAACACAATTTCTTGTTTATTCTCTTAGCCTCTTTGGTTTAAAATACTCTTGCTATTATAGTTTAAAATAAATGAAGATGAATTTTGGGTTCATTCATAGGTAAATTTTACCAGTAGGATGGTTGAATTCTAAGGTTACAAATTTTACTTTTCTTTTTTCATTTTTATAATTATTTGTATTTAAATTTTGAAGACCAAGGATAATCATCTTAGCCTTATACTAATTATATAGGTTCACGATATGAATTCTTTTCTCTGAGTCAAATAAAAGTTAATACCCTTATCTTGGATGTCTTTCTTTTTGCTTGTAAATTAAGTATATTTAGGTTTACCTCTTTGTTGGGTATCCTCAATTTTAAATTAAGGAAACACTCTTTGCTTTGATTTGAAAATGTAATATCATGCTTTGAACAAGTGACTAGTTTAATGGGTTGTAAATAATTGAAGAACCGGTTATTACCAATCATTAGGCCCTGCTCCTTCTTGTTCAACCTTCCTAAAACAATGACCCTTTGTAAGTTAAGTTTCATATAGACTTTGGTTGATAACATTTTAGTTAGATATAATTAGTTGTAGAGTAGCAACCAAGCTTTGAAAATTATGTAGGCAGGATAATATTTTAAAGTTACTTATATTTGGAATAAAGTGCAGGTAGTCACATACTAGCATTTAATCTCATAAGCTTTACAATAAGCAACTTAGACATGGATTTATAAAATGCAACACACTTAAAAATCTTGAAATGCATTATTACAATAAAGTGCAAGATCTATGGAAAGAACAAAATCACGGAATTATTGAACAAACTAACAAATAATTAAATAGAGTCACATTGGATAGTGATTGGAAATAAAATGTTCAAAAACTATGGTATATAATAAGATATTGATTAGTTGAGCTTTAAACAAACTTAGCCACGTTGTTTGGATTATTGAGAACTTTCTTAACGTTGTCTCTAGTTCTGCAACATTTGCATTATGTGCTTATTTTGGGGGAATTTTCATCAATTTGGAGATTGAATTTTATTGCAGCTTCCAAAGCTTGAACCATGAAACAAATGGCACAAGAACAATGTCTACAAACCCAAATTCTTGGCCATTAAAGTATGGACTATTATTTTGGGCCAAAGCGCCTTCTAGAATGGTGACGGATTTCGAGTGTTGCCTTGCCCTTTTCATATGATTTCCCGTTGGCTTGCATGATGAAAGCAATGCTCTCATCAAACATCTACGTAAACACATCAGCAAAAAGAACATGTCTGAAGAACACGTGAAAAAGCATGGTTAAACTGTACATAGACATGCCATGGCAATTTAAGGGTCCATGGCAGTGATGGTTCTGACGCATATGGATCGCAGGTCAACTGGGGTGCAGTAATACCCCTATCGGGACCGACAAGAAAGTCCGCTAAATGTATCTTATGTCACTTAATTAACGGGTGCCTTCACTCATGGAAAACGTATGTTTGGGATTGCAACGTTGCCGAGGTTGCACGTCATGTTGCCGAGATGAAATAACCATAATGCAATTGGAAAGTACTCTAATAAACACACTGGTGGCTGTGTCGTGTGAGTGCCTCAAGTGAGGACAATTACTCAAGGATCATCACTCACACCTCATTTTGCAAGGTCGGGAAGAGTTGGTAGACGAGCAAAAATCTAATAAACCTAAGACTTAAAAAATGACACCTCACCATCACTCCAAATAATGGTCCCTATAATTGGAACATGACATCACTTTGAATGCTTTGTACATAAAATACATTATAGAAAGACAATACTTCTAAGTCATTATCTTAGTATACATTTTTAAGTATTATTATTAATGAGTTAGGAGTTTTCAAAAATGGAAACTATGATTATGTGTATTTTATATCAACATAATATGAAGAGAAAATTTTCACCACTAAAACTATATTTTCACTACTAATTTATTTGATTTTTACCATTATTGCTCTCAATAAAAGTAGAACCATTAATTTGTTTTCTATAGTATTAATTTCTTTTTGGTTCGAAGGTTTAAGGATTGGAAGCTTTCAGTTTTTGTTGTTATTTGTTCTTTATCTCCAATTCATGTATTCTTTTTTCTTTAGATAGAGTTTTTTCCTTCTCTTTACAAGAAACCCTTTAGTAAAAAGTGAAAACCGTGAGGGTGCTTCTGAATAAGGACATGGCCTGATTAGGAGAGGTTTTTTAGGATTGGTTGTAAGGATGAAAATCTAAAAAGGCATCCCCAAAATCATTAGGCTTTTTTTTTTTTTTAATTTTATCTTTGATGATATGATATACTTTGAATTTTTAAAATATTATTATTCATTTGTTTGGATTGATACCCTCCTCCACCCCTTTTTACCATTATTACTATCATGAAGGCCTTATGTTTACTCAATGTCTAACTTTGTAATGTTGCAAATTAATTTTACAAGCTAAGAAAAAAACATGAATACTCTACGCTACTTAAGATTTTAACATTCGTATATCCTCTATCACTAGTAATAGGTGGTTCAAGGGGATAAGAGGTTGCCAATTTGCATTACACTTAAGGTATTGTTATATTCCACTATAATTTTTCTAATACATCATACTAGTTGTATGTCTTTTGATGTACCTATAATCAAATAATTTTAGATTTCATCCTCTACACCTTCCATAACCAATGATTATATATTCATTTTTTCTACAAAGCAAGTTAATACATCAAGATGTTGGCTTTGTTGAAAAATTCTAATCTCTGCTTACTCTCCTCTATCATCATTCTCTTAGCAATTTTATGAGAATAACATGCAATGCTACTTAAGATTTTAGTATTGGTACATTCTCTATAACTAGTAATAGGTGGTTCAAGGGGTTAAGAGGTTGCCAATTTGAATAACAATTAGGGTATTGTTATATTTCTCCACAATTCTTCTAATATATCATGTTAGTTGTATGTCTTGCTATGTACCTATAATCAAATTATGTTGGATTCCATCCTCTGTGTCCCATAACAGAAATGATATATTTAGTTTTTTCTACAAAGCAAGTTAATATGTTAAGATGTTAGTTTTGTTAGAAGATTTTGATCCCTACTTACTCTCCTCCATCATCATTCTCTTAGTAATTTTATGAGAATAATGTGCAATATTACTAGATTTAGTAGGCAATCCTTCAAGATGATCCTCTAATCCTATGTCATTTCATGAACTACCAAGTGACTTATAAGAATCCTTTGCTTAAGAGATTTCTAGAACGAATGTGTCATGTAAATTCTAGGCTATTTAACTTTAAGTTTTTTGAATCATTTAAATCTATTTTATAAGGATCAAGGTTTGAAAGCATTTTATGTATATTATCTTTCAAATTTATTTTTGTTTGTAAAATTTGGTGATTCAACAATAATGGTTTTTAGTTCCCTAAACATTGGTTTTTAAAATCATCATCATGCTTTATTGATTATTTAAAAGTGGACCCCTACATTGCATGTAGCATCTCTTAAATACTGAAGTGTTTCTTATTTTGTTAAATTGTCAAATCTATGATTAATTATTGAAAAAGTTGAAAGGGAAATTGTCTCTTAATTTTGATCAATTAAGCATTTTGAATTCATAGATACAAGTAATGGTTTTTATAGGATTTGGTATATGATTTAGGTGGAACTCAACTTAAGCAAAAAATTCTTATGCATCTTAGCAAAATTAATTGTGTGTAATAGGTTTTATATTATAATATTTCAAAGTCATGGCATTATTACCATCAATATATGTTTAACTTATGCTCTTTTATACTTTAAAAGAAGATAATGCAAGTACATCAATAACATGATGTTGCCCATCGTTCTAAGATTGCTCTTATTGAAGTTTTGGTAGCTAACCCTTCCTCTTCTTTGAATATTGTTCTACAAAATATGCCTTTAAGGAATATTTTAGTTTGTTTAATAGTTTTAAAGAATTCTTTAATGTTTAAGGGGAAATAAATGTATATTTCTAAGACCTCTCTTAGAATCATATTATTAATTAAAATGGTTTTCAAATAGTTCTACAAAATAAAAAAAATACTTACAAAATCCATCTCCTAGTAAATATTTGTGAAATATTCATAATAATAATGATAATAATAATCATCATCCTAGCCTTATCTCAACTACATGGGGTTAACCACATAAGTTTTTTTAACCATGAGGTATTAGCCTAATGGTAAGACTCTTGATTTAAAATCTTGAAGTCATGGGTTCAATTTTGGCAAATAGGCAATGTTGAGTTATAAAGTTCTAATTAGATTATATATCTTGGAATGTACCTATATTACAATTATTTTGGGGTTCCAACACCTCCCTACATAAGTTTTTTTTATGTCATTTACTTCTATTAAGTTCCAAGTAAGCATTAATACCCAAGTCTTAAATGTTTCTCTTTATGTAGGTGAAGTAAATATGTCTTGGTCTAATTTTGGCAAATAGGCAATGTTGAGTTATAAAGTTCTAATTAGATTATATATCTTGGAATGTACCTATATTACAATTATTTTGGGGTTCCAACACCTCCCTACATAAGTTTTTTTTATGTCATTTACTTCTATTAAGTTCCAAGTAAGCATTAATACCCAAGTCCTAAATGTTTCTCTTTATGTAGGTGAAGTAAATATGTCTTGATCTACCTCTTTGTTAGTTTCCCTCAACTTTAATAAAGTGATCTCTTCTAATAGGAGTATTCTTTGGTCTTATTAACACATGATCAAACCATACATCTAACATGACTTTCCTTATCCTTCTCATCTATAGGAGCTACTCCCAAACTTTCCTTGATAAGAGAGTTCTGGGTTCAATATATTTTAGTCATACCTAATATCCACCTTAGCATATGCATCTCTATCACATGCGTGTGTTGCACTTGATGTTTTTTGATAGGCTAACATTCTACACCATAGATGATTGTAAGTCTAATATCAATTTTATAGATTTTACCTTTCAACCTAGTAGGGATTCATCTATCAAAATGTACAATAGTAGCTTTCCACTAGTTTCTTCATCTTGCTTTAATTCTATTGATATTACTATTATTAATCTCACCATCCACTTGAACCAAAGATTCTAAGTATCTAAATTTCTTGCGTTAAGATGCTTGGTTTTGAATTCTAATCCTCATATCATTACTACTCACTTTTACACTAAAAGTGCACTTAATATATTTCATTTTACTTTTATTAATCCTTAATACTTTTAAGTCTAGGATGTATATCTAAGTCTTCATTTATGCAAAAAGAAAAAAAGAAAAAAAGAAACTTTCTTAGATTCATTTAATAAAAAAATACCTTTAACAAAGAGCATACACCAAAGGATATCATCTTGGATATCTTTGGTTAGTTAATCTATGATAATGATAAAAAAATAAGTACTTATAATAAATCCTGAGTTTAACCTAACATTTACTGGAAAGTTTGAAGTTTGTCTATAGGCAGTGCAAACTTGAGTTGTTGCTTCATCATACATGTCTTGAATTATCTTTATGTCAAGAATAGGAGTATCCTTTATCTTTAATGCCTAACAAATAATATTATGAAAATCATACAAGAAACTAATATTCTTTTGAGGCATGTCTAAATATGTTCCTAACGCTTGAGGCATCGAAAGTTTATTAGCAGGTAGTTCTTTGTACTTAGGTTAAACTTGAAGTTTCCTTTCATAAGCTAGTTGTTTGAAGTTTTATAGATATTGAGGATTTTGTTAGCAAATTTGATTTCTCAAGAATTATCATTCTTATATAAGGGATTTTAAATTCCACTCAACTTCTGATCCTCATCATAATCATCATCTTATCCTTGTCCCAACAAAATAGGATTGACTATATGAGTTGTTTTTCATCATTTGCCTCTATGAAGAGTTACATCTTTATTTATTTGCAATTTTTTCAAATTATATTTAATTATTTTTCTCTTGTCTTGTTTGGTCTTCCTTTTGGTGGCTTTCCTAGAACAATGATGTTGCAACCTTTGTTTATAGGCTCATTGTCTTATTTTCTTTACATAAGTCCAAACCATCTAAGTCATCATTCTTGTAGCTTATCTGAAATAAATGCCACTCCAAGTCTTCCTCTAATGTTTGTATTACGTAGTTTATCTCTTCTAATAACATTCAACATCTATAAAAGCATTTTCATTTCTACCACATAGATTTGTTATTTATGCCTCTTTTGTATTGCCCAACATCTAACACCATATAAGATAGTAGGCTTGATTGTTTTCTTGTAAAATTTTTCCTTCAATTTCATTGGTATTCTTTTATCACATAGGACACCATTAGCTTGTTTGCATTTTGACCATCCTACCTCAAGTCTATTTCTTATATCTTTATCAATTTTATTATTTGATTGAAGGATTGATTCTAGGTAATGAAACTATTTGTAGTACGGGAAATGTTTACCTTGAATTATTATTTCTATTTCATCATTTTTATACTATTATTAAAATTGCATTCCATATATTCTATATTACTTCTACTAGTTGTTAACCCTTTTGATTCTAGAGCATGTCTTAATTTCCCCATTTTAGAAGCAACATTTTCTTAAGTTGTATCCACCAACACAATATCATCTGCACATAGCATACACTAAAGGATTTCATCTTTTATTTCCTTTATTAATTTATCCATGATAATGGGAAATAAGTATGAGCTAAGTGCATACCCCGTTAACCTTTTGGTATGTCAAAAAATTACGGAAAATGTAGAACAAGTTTGTTGCTTGGTTGTGTGATTATTGTGTTTGTAGGACCAAGATGAGATGACAAGGAATGAATTGGCTTAGACAAAAGGAGAGCTCAAAGGAAAAGGTCATCCATAAGGTCTCAAGAGAACATGCAAGAATTCCAAGAACGTGGACAAGGACCAAATAACTGATAAGAAAATTTATCATCATTAAAGCATGCAAAAGTGTAATGCCATGAACAAGGAATGAAGAATTCATCATGCAAAGGAAGGAGAAGAAAGATGTCTCCAAGAAACAATGGACATCTTGGCAGAATTGAAGGATGCATAGGCAAAGACATCTCTGCAAAATAGTAGATGTCTTTCATTAGGTAAAGACATCTTTCTCCAGAAAAAGATGTTTTCACAGAATGTAGGCCAGTTTCAAAAAGACGTCTTTCACTAGATAAAGATGTCTTCTCAGAATGAAGGCAAATACAAAAAGATGTCTTAGCCATGAAGAAGATTTTTTCCATGATTAATAGCTAGTCATTGCACAAGTTCTAAGATGGATTTGGAAACATGATAACTATAAGAAGACATCACTCTCATTAGGAAATGGTCAAGCTCTTATATGATCATCGTGTAATCATTTGGCAATCATTGTGGCTCTTCATTATTCTATCTTTTGCCTACTGTAAAGTGAGTTGTACCTCAAGTACAAGGATCAGCAAACTCATTTTCATTCATTCCTTGTAATCATTGTTCTCTTATGTTGCCCTATGGGAAGGCATCTTTCTTGAGCTTGTTAAGATCCTGTGGGATTGAGTGTTGGTGTAGTGTCACAACACTTTGGAGCAGAGCTCAAATTGTAAAGGTTGTGGCATCCTTAAAATCACATTCTAAGCTTGTTTGGACCTTGTGGGGTTGAGTGGATTCATAGCGTCGAATTACTCTGAAGTAAAGCTTAAAGCTTGTATAGGGTGTGGTACCCTTCAAACCACATTTTGGAAGGAACAAAGTCTAGAGGTATGCTTGTAAACTACCCTTTGAGTGCAAACTACCCAAGTTGGGGAACCACATTAAATTTGGTGTGTGCACTTTGTCTCAATGATTTTAATTTGGGAAACTTATTCATCCCCTCCCTTCTAAGTTCAATGATCCTTAAGTGGTATCAAAGCCTAGTACTTTTGCACTCTACATCAATCTTTAAGAGTGAACATGGAAGGGACAATCAACATCAGACACATATGGACAAAGAGACTAATGTGCTTCATCAATTGGTGTGCTTAATTCATATATCACATCTGCTATAAAGGCAAGTCTCTCATTCCCTTCTTTACATTTAGAAATAGAGAAGACTAGGCTTGTAAATTTGACAAAACTCAAGATTATCTAAATGATGTTTCCTTTGAAGAAAGGTATGCGATATTTTATTATGAATATTTTTCTTTCCAAAATTTGTGCATGAAGATAAAAGATGCTTTACATGCCAAGGAAATAAAAATTAAAGTTCTTAATGATGAATGTTTTTATCTTAAGAATGAGAACTCAAACCTTAAGGTTGAGATTCAAAAACTAACCAATGTGATTGAGTAGATGAGTGAGAGCTTTAATCAATAAAAACCTAATCAATTCAAAGGTAAGGAAAGAGGGAAAAATCTTTTAAGTTCTAATTTTGACTCATCTTCAATAGAATGCTTGGTATGTGGTGGAAGAGGTCATATGGTCTCCGAATGTCCTAGTAGTGATAGGTTACAACAAAAGGATAAAAATGATGAGGATATGGGAAAGACCAACTTCTACTCAAGTTGTGATGATGGAGAGAAAAGTGAAGAAAAGGTGAAGGAAAATTCAAAGGATTTACATCTCACTTGTATGACTCTCATAGATGATGATATTGATACCTTGGATGATGAACTTAAGGAGGATGAAAGGTTTGATTTATTGTGTAATGAACTTTTAAATTTTCAAAATCTTTGCACAAACTTGAATAACCAAGTAAAAATAAAGGACCAAGAAATTTCTTTATTGAATACAATAATTTTAGAATTCACTAAGGAAATATCAAATCTCAAGGCTAAGAATAAAGAACTAACCAAGTCATGTGAGTAGATGAAAGAAGAGCTTGTAGATGTAAAGCTTGTGAATAAAAGGATGGTTAAAGGAAATGAATTTCTTTGAATGGTTCTTGAACAAGGAAGAAGTCCACAAGATAAAAGTGGATTAGGATGTTGTTCCTATGAAGAAGAACCTGCATAGCCTCCATCCCAACAAAAGGACCCTCCAAAGATTGATGTGACAATAGGCACTACATCCTAATTAGAAGTAGTTCCAATCCAACCAAAGGCACATCGAAGGTTTGATCATTTTAATCACTTTTACTACAATAGGAAAATTGGATGTTATTACTATAATAGGTTTGGGCATAAGCAATGGAACTGCAATCTAAAATAGTATCACATGAGCACCTGGTCATATAATAGGAATCCTTGGTCTTATTCCAATGTGCCTAGAAATAATTTTTTGTAGGGCAAAAAGGATTGACAAATAGATCATAGAAAAGTCAAGAAAGTTTGGAGAATCAAAAGGAAAGAAGATGAGAATGAGAAGACTCTCTCCAACAATTTTGTGAGAGGGAGCTAAGCCTTAGAAATTAATGAAGTTTGTGTGAGACAAGAAACCTCAAAAGGGAAATCTCATTCTCAAGCTTACTAGGCATCTTGAACTCCATCAGCAAGCAAAGTAAGTAACAGTGAGTATAGTTATAATCATTATACCTTGACTTGATTAGAATAGATTATTTTATGATTAAGTGGAAGCTATTGGAAATCCAAAAGAAATTCCCACTTAATCTTGCAAGATTGTTGAACTATAATATGTTGATTGTTTGTGCTCTTTTTACAATTGTTATTGGTAAATCATTTTTTGGAATCTTATTTAGAATGTACTAGTTTCAAGTGGTTTAAAACTCATGGTCCAAAAGCTAAACGTGTTACTTTTTACACATATATGTCATGTGCTTCAAACTCTTAATTAAGCTATGACATTGTTGCTTCCTTATGAAATCTTAAAGTTTGGTTCTGAAGAGAACTACTTTTCAAAAGAAAGTCCTTAAGCATATGAATTATTTGCTATCTTTATGAGAGGTCTTTCTTTTAAGCTTGACCTTGGTATGGCACTCTAGATTTTTGAGACATCTCCTAGCTCTTGTGTATTTCTCAATGAATGTATGATGTTTATGTATGTTTTCTTATGTTGATTTTTTAACGATTTTAAGGTGTTATGCCATGTTTTGGGATGTTTTAGAATTATTTTGACAAGTCTAGAAGTTGTTAGGGGCTATGGTGACTTGTTTGAAAGTGTTAAGAGGTTGCTAATCTTAAAATGAACATCTTTATTTTCAACCCTGGTAGGATAGATGTCTACTCTATCATGTAGGCATCTCACCTGCATTTGAGATGTCTCATTTTGATAGAAGATGTCTCTCTCTTGAAGTAGACATCTACTCTTATATCTTTGCTCTTGGGCAAGATGTCTACTATTTCTTCTAAGTCGTCTCACATGGATTTTAATGGACATTTCAACAAATAGATGCATTATGAAAGTTGTAGAGTATAGTGGCTTCCCTTAAATAGGGAATTTTTATTAATTATCTAGGAGGAAATTGCAAACAATAAACATTAAAAATACTTTCATCTTCTTTGTTGAAAGGATTCACTAATGGGAGACCTTAGTCTCCACACTTGATCTCAATATTGATTTGCAAAAATAGTACTTTGATGAGAAAAGAACAAGTTGATCCAAAAAGAGGACTCAAAGGAAGCATTAGAATATACAGATATGCAAGTGGAGCCTATACCTAATCCAAGAGGCCACTAGTGTAAGGGGAGTCTCTTGAGGCTTTTACCAAATGACACTCAAGTAGCAAAACTTCATATTTCAAATCACCCTCAGCTAAAAATGAGCAAGGAAAAGAATATTCATCTAGTAATGTTGTAAAAAAAAGGAGGACATTTATTAACTTTTTATCTAAAGAAGAAATTTTATGGTGAAAGCTCTTGATGTTTATATGTTATGTAAACTTACCTATCAGCTCTATTTATTGTATGACCTTTTGTATGTTGAGAAAATATCTTTTTAAGTACCTAAGGCCCTTATAGAAAATATGAATTGAGTTGTACTAGAACATGTGTTCATGATCTCTTTTGGTAAGATATGAGGTATATCCATATGCTATTTTGGTTTTAACATGATTATCATATATTAGTTTATGAATCTTCTTTTGGATAAAAAGGTGATTGGTTGTGTTTGATTGTTTAATATATTCAACTTGATTAGTTCTGTTGCTTTGTCTTAAAAGTTGAATATGCATGTTTTAGACTCACTTGCATTGAAATTTCTCTTTGATAGTTGATATTGGAAAATTAAAGAATCATTTAATATTTACTACTAATGGCTTATTGGTTTAGAGACAGGTTTATATGCATCATCCTTTTTGGTCATGTCCAAAAAGGAGGAGAAGTAGCTTATGAATTGTGATATTGTGATAAAGACTAACCCATTTTCTTAAGTTTTGGACATTACCAAAAAGGGGAAGATTTTTGACCTTTTGGTAAATCAAAACATTAAGGAAAATGGAGAATAAGGTTATTGTGTGGTTGTGTGATTATTGTGTTTGTAGGACAGAGTCTCAAGCGAATATGCAAAAATTCTAAGAACATGGACAAGGACCAAATAACTCACAAGCAAAGTTGTCATCATTGAAGCATGTGGAAGTGCAAGGTTATGAACAAGGAATGAAGAATTCATCATGCAAAGGAAGGAGAAGAAATATGTCTCTACAAAATAGTAGATGTCTTGGTAGAAATGAAGGATGTATAGGCAAAGATGTCCCTGCAAAATAGCAAACATCATGGCAGAATTGAAGGATGCATAGGAAAAGGATACTCTACAAAATAGTAGACATCTTTCATCAGGAAAAGATGTATTTTCCTAGACAAAGATGGCTTCATAGAATGTAGGCTAGTTTCAAAAAGATGTCTTTCACTAGACAAAGATGTCTTCTCAGAATGAAGGTAAATACAAAAAGACGTGTTAGCCATGAAGAAGATATCTTCCATGACTATTAGCTAGCCATTTCATGAGTTCCAAGATGGATTTGGAAACACGGTAACTATAAGAATACATCATTCTCATTGGGAAATGAACAAGATCTTATATGATCATTGTGTAATCATTTGGAAATCATTATAATCATTGTTGCTTCTCATTATTTTATCTTTTTCCTATTGTAAAGTGAGTTATACCTCAAGTACAAAGATCTGCAAACTAAGTTTCATTCATCCCTTGTAATCATTGTTCTCTTCTATTACCCTATGGGGTTCATGTGCTTCTTGTGGGAAGGCATCTTACTTGAGCTTGTTGGGATCTTGCAAGATTAAGTGTCGGTGTAGCGGTACAACACTTCGGAGTAGAGCACAAGTTGTAAAGGTTGTGGGATCCTTAAAACCACATACTAAGCTTGTCAGGACCTTGCGAGGTTGAGTGGATTCATAGCATTGAATCACTTTGGAGTGGAGCTTAGAGCTTGTATAGGGTGTGATACCCTTCAAACCACATTTCAAAAGGAACAAAGTCTAGAGGTGTGCTTGCAAACTACCCTATGAGTGTGGACTACCCAAGTTGGGGAACCATGTTAAATTTGGTGTGTGAACTTTGTCTCAATGATTTTAATTTGGAGAACTTATTCATCCCCCCCATTCTAAATTCAATGATCCTCATACCCTTGATGTAGACCTATTGTGATTGAAAAATTAGATGTTATTCCATAAGTTGTTCTAATTTTAGTGATAGCTCCTTCATAAATGTCTTTGATGAGTGGCGAGGCACCCCTACGCTCAACCATACAAATACAAGAATTTCATGCACGATCTGGTCGAATTCTAAGGACTAAGTGCCTATGTGCCCTTGTGGAACGATGACGGGTTGATTAATCATTGTCTTTCCAAACTTACTTGTATGTCACGGTTGTATGATTAAGTAAGCCTAAGGTATATGATTTTTATGGCTTTTAGGTGTTTTATATCCTACACTAATAAGGAGGAGAGAGAGAAATATCTAAGTAACTAATCTAATTTAACTATTCATTAACTAAGTTCTAAGTACTCCTAACACTAGTATCCGTTCCCACTTGCTATACACATCTTGAACCAGTGCAACGCTGCTGGGATTACCAAACACTAGTCGTTACTGGGTTACCAAGCGCTACACACATGCTCGAAGTGGTTGTACTGAGTGTATTTAACTAAGAGAGTTGTAAGGTGAGAGAGATTATTAATTAACTAGGAAAGCATTAAATAATAATTAACACTAATTAATCTATTCTATATGCTGCAAGGTTTATCATAAAGTTTGTCTTTATTGCTGTACACAAAGTGTGCTTAGGTACACAATGCTTGAATAAAGATTTGTTCAGTCTATGACTCCTACTAAAGGCACGCAAAAATAATTCTAACTTTAGAGGGAAAAATGGCAAGAGTTTGGCTAAGGGATTAACTTCTAATTGTTGAGACCAAGGGTGCCGCCTCTTATTTATAGGCAATGAGGTAGGCTGCAATATCGGGTATTCGACATCGCATGGTCGATTTGATATCACAGATGTGATATCATGGATGCTATATCATGTACACAATATCATGATTCATCATACCCCCATGACTGAATGAACAATCATCCTCAAGTTCCTTACAAAATATTGGGAAGGTATGGGATTATTAACTGAATGACCATTGATGGTGGAATGGGTTGACTGACTCAACATGCCCAGTGAATGGATCAACAATACAATATATGACAGCATTAATGTTCATGAGCACAACAGTGAACATTGTACATAATGACATCTAGCCTTATTTGGCAGCTAGAATAGAAGAAGGAAAGAGAGAGAAAAGAATAAGACGTGTTGTTGTCGATGCCAATATCATGCCTTCCATTGTTTTTCCATATCCACGCCACCAATCTTGCTCCTTTCGTAAATGTTCCAGTTCCAGTCCATCTCAAGTGTTTCCTCCATGCCTAGTCCATTATTGTATGATCGCCATATGCACACACAACACAATCACAAATGAGTGAGGGTAGGTAAATCACAATGCAGTCGATACCTTGCCTTGATGTAAAGTGCATTGGCTGAGTTGTGGTTATGGCAGATACTGATTTTGGAGTTTTAACACTAGTGACTACATAAGGTGTAGGGGTTAGGTAAAGTTGAAAAAATTGTGCCAGGGCCCCCATGACTAAGAGTGAATCTCCGATAGTGATAGGATGGAAAAGGATAAGGAATAGAAAATATGGAGAAAAAGTAACAACAACAACACGAGGAAAATGGATGTCATGGATGGGGATGAAACAAAAAATTGTTGATTACATGAAATGTTTAAGGGAAAGAAGTTAACAAATGCACCAAAAAGGAATGCCAGTGGGTACTCCCCAAAGTAGGATCATGCCTTTAGTGCCCTGACAAACCCACAAACCAAAGAGTTTGTAGGCTCTAGGAATGTCAATTGGAAGCACGAGTTAAAACCTTACCCATGAGAAATTACCAAGGAACAATGCATCAACAAAGATACAGACTAATGATAAAGCTGGCAATGAGGTAAGAAATGGAAAAGAAAGGTGGAGAGTAGAGAATGGAATAGAAACCTAAGAACAAGGTTGTGTAAAGTCCCTTGTGTGTTTCATGGTTAATGTGACTGAGTAAAACTCATTCCAAATCCAGGCTCAACAGTCCACATTTAGTTACCTCACATCAACACATGTGACCAGCCCATCCCCTTGAAGTAACAAGAATGCCTCTACAAAAGTCACCACCATTCCAAGGAGAGCGAGATGGAGAACCAGGAAACAAGAAGGGGCCTTAGTTAGAAGGAACCTTCAGGCATGGATATCATATCTTTGCAGTTCCATAACTAGTGCTTGTAGCTCAAGTTCATTATTTTGTCTAAGGGGTGTGCTTTGAATTCTCATTGTTTTCACTATTTTTTTGGTGTTTTTCATGTGAGAACCGCACCATGCAAAGACTTATTTTTATGTACTTAACTTTCGGTGATTTGATGAATGGTCAAAATGGTAGAAAACCCAAGCAAAAAACATCCAAGAACTTAAGAGAATAGCTATTATAAATGCATAGAATCCCCTTGAAGTCACACCCTTTTCATCCTTTGAGTCTTTTCTTAGTTTGAGAAATACTCAACCACCAATTTTTTAATAGTTTTATTAGAGAAAGGGATTGTATAGTTCCAAGCCAAGGGAGACCATAGGATTTTATGGATGCATAAACGTCATGGACTCATTGCTTGTTTAATCAAGAGAACCATACCTTAATATCAACATCATACTTCAAAGGTAAAATCCAAACTTTAGCAATCAATATGATATTATTCATACCACCATCATGAACACTTATTGGGTGATGAACAAAAAAAAATAAAGTAATCACACAAAGAAATGGTGAAAATATGAACAATGGTGTAAAACAAAAATGTGTAAAACAACAACATGTAAAAAAAAAATGTGTAAAACAAAAACTCAAAAAGAATTGAGGACCTTCAATGATTAGCAGAGGTGGCCATCTCCCCCATGACTAAGTTGGAAGGAGGAGATCCGAAATAATGAGCAAGGTTGCCCACCTATAGAGGTAGCATATGTTTTGGCTATCCTAAACCCATGAAAAGGTTTTTTTTATTGCATGTTGACTAATAGTCTCTTATTTGGGCTCTCAGGTTTGTATATGATCATGGCTCCTGAAGGAAAATTTGCATAGATAATGTAAGGTCCTTTCCACAATGTTTAAAATTTGGTCTGTTGTGACACATGTGTTGGGTTCTAGGAGAGAACCTTATCTCCTGGTTGATACTTAACTTTCCTGATTTTTAGGTCATGATGTTATTTATTAAATGCCTTGTACAGCTCATTATATGACAGGGTAGCTAATCGGTTCTCATCTAGCAAGTGAAGAGTCATCAATCTTTGTTTTTATGCTAGATCAAGGTCAAAGTTGAGGTCACATACCATGGCTAGCGTACAGAGCTTAGTTTGGATATGAAGCATTGGAGGTTTTCCATACACTAATTCATAGGGAGAGCATCCTATAAGGAGTTTCCATGTGGAGCGTTATGCCCAAAGAGCATCATTCAGTTTAGTGCTCCAGTCTCACCTATGCTTTCTAATTGTTCTAGTCAATATCTTAGTAATCTCCCTATTGGTGACCTCAGCTTGACCGTTTGCTTGGGGGTGGTATGGTGTAGTCAATTTATGCTCAACCCCTAAGCGTTGCATTAACTTTCAAAAAGTTGCACATGTAAAGTATGTACCATTATCGGAGATAAGTGCACGTGGTACACTAAACCTGTTGATGACTTATTGTTGAACAAATCATGCAGCTATAGATGATGTGCAATCTTTGGCGGTAGCTGCTTCAACCCATTTTGTTAAGTAGTCTACGAAAACTATGATGTAGGATTTTCCATTGGACATTGGTGTAATGGGCCCCATGAAATCAATCCTCCAAATGTCAAAGGGTTCTAACGGTTGAATCCATTGTTGTAGAGCCTCCATTCTAGTAGTCATGCCCCCATCACATTGACAACGCTCACAAGATTGGACGAATTGATGGGAGTCCTGAAGTAAGGTAGGCCAATAGTACCCTACAAGCAAGATCTTAATGGCTATTCATCTCCCAGCATAATGACCCCCAGAAGGGCCCTCATGAGCATCTTGGAGAACTCTTAGTTGATCTCTATCGGGAACACGCCATCGAACCAAGCCATCGGGACATACTTTGTAAATTTGTTCATTGATCTCCATAAAGTACTTGGCTCTATGAAGATACTATTATTTCATCTTAAGGTCTAGCTCTTATGCTGTTTGTTGGGTAAGGAGATAGGTAAGAATGCTATTGTACCAATTTGTCTCCATGGGTGATTGGTTAGTCACTACACTAGCAAAGAGGAACTCATCAGGGAAGTGATCGGAAATAGGATACTTGTCCTCTTTGCTATCCCAACGCAACCAAGATAAATGATCAGCAACTATGTTCTCAGTGCCTTTATGATCGATCATCATTAGATCAAACTCTTGTAGGATTACCAGCCATCATATAATATGGGGGCTTACCAATGGCTTATTTATGAGGAACCGGATGTCACTATGATCTGTGTGTATGAATACTTTGTATCCCAATACATAGTGCCTAAATTTTTCTAGTGCAAACACTATAGCCATTAATTCTTTTTCTGTAGTAGTGTAGTTAAGTTGTGCACCAGCTATACTTCTACTTGCAGAGTGGATGTAATAAGGATGTTTTTGATAATCTAACTGTGTAATGATGGCTCCTAAGGCATAGTTGGATGCATTAGTCATAACATGGAATGGACTGGACCAATTAGGAGCTTGTAGAATGGGTGTTTCTACCAGCTTTTGCTTCAAAATTTGGAAAGCTAGTTCGCATTCCATGGTCCACTCGAAGAGTATATCCTTTTTCGTTAGCTCTACCAATGATTTGGAAATCTTCAAAAAGTTCTCTATGAATCTCCTACAGTAGCCAGTGTGTCCAAGGAATGATCGAATGTCTTTGATAGTTTCTAGTTGATGGGTAATTCCTTTGATGACCTTGATTTTCTCAGGGTCTACCTCTATCCCTGCATGTGAAATCTTATGCCTAAGTACTATGCCTTCTTGGACCTTCAAGTGGCTTGTTTGATAGTTGAGCCTTAGATTAGTCTCTACACATCTTTTTAGCACTTGCTCTAACTAGTCCAAGGCTTGATCAAAACTTGCTTCATAGGTGGAGAAGTCATCCATAAAGAATTCCACACCATTTCCTATCTGCTACTGGAATGTGCTTAGAACTAAGTGTTGAAACATGGCAGGGGCATTGCATAAGACAAACGACATTGGTTTGTATGCAAACGTTCCCCAAGGACTGGTGAACATAGTTTTGGATTGGTCTTATATGACTATTTATATTTGGTTGTATCTGCTATAGCCATTCAAAAAACTATAATAGCGATGCCTTGCGATTGTGTCCAAGACTTGGTCAACAAAAGGCAACGAAAAGTGATCCTTGAATGTTGCCATGTTTAGCAGCTTAAAATCTATACACATCCTCCATTTGCCTCCCTTTTTAGGCATGTTTACCAAGGGGCTAACCCATTCGCTATTAGCAATGGGGTATATGAACCTAGCCTTTAGAAGCTGTTCGATTTCTTCTTTTACTACTTGCTTCAAATTTGGGTTCAATCGTCTTTGTGATTATTTTCGAGGCTTCATGGAGGAGTTAGTGTAAATCCTATGTTGGCATATCCTAGGATCTATTCCAGTTAATTCCAGATATGACCAGGAGAAGGATTTTGACCACTTATTTATTACCTTTAGCAGACTATCTTTTTGTTGCAAAGTAAGTCTCGTGTTGATGATTACCAGTTTTCCAGTCTCAAGGAACGTGTATTGCACACCAGTGGAAAATGGTTTTATCTCTAGGGGCTCTTGTTTAAATTTCTTAGAAATTTCCAACTTCCCCCAATTGATGTTTTCTAAGTTAGGACTGGGAAGTTGGTGGTGGGCTTGCTCTAATGCATCAATGCTATCTATATAAGCGTAAGTCAAACCCTCAGTCAGTTCCATGCATAAAAGTGATATGCTTTCTTGATCAGATATCAGCCACTGGGTGTCTTCTTGTCTTGTGGCTATTGCCTACAGGAACCTTTGTATGTTGATCGTTTTTGCACACTGCTTGCATGTAGGAAATGTTAAACTTTGCACAACCCATGATATTTACATGCAATTGCACCTTGTGTCACTGTACGTGATGCATAGAACCTTCTTCTTCTCGATCTATCCAAAAGTGTTTTCCTTAGATATTTCTAGGGAAAGATCACGGATACCTAGGCATGCATTGATAGTGCTTAGCCATGCCCTTCCCATTATGATTGGGAAGTCCCCTTTATTGTTATTCACTTGAATCACTAGGAAGTCAGTTGGATATGACCATTCACAAAAATTGGTAACAATGTCCTCCACTAATCCTAAGGGAACAATGATGGACTGGTCAACTAACTCTAAATGAACATTGCCCTTTTTTAATGGGGGCAGGTTGCATGCCTTATACATTTCTTGCGATATTCGGTTCACATCGAAACTTGAATCCAAAAGAGCTTTGCATGGCTCATTTCCAGCGATTTTTAGGTATATTAGGGGACTCCTAGGATCAAAGAATTTCTTGGGAAGGTGGCCAGATTTAATCCAATTAGTAATGACATGTGTTAACATGACCATATGTGTTAAATGTGGTGTTAAGTTCGAAGGGCGCTCTGAAGCTTTAGTTGATATGGAGATGTCCAAAGACTTAGCCACTTGGGGTTGCAAGGGATTGGTTGGACTATTGGTTCTGAAGAAAGATCTTTTCTTCATACGATTATTAGAACCAATAGTAGGTTGAGGGTTAATAGCCCTTGTGGCGTTGCATTGTTGTGGCTGAGCAGGGAGTTCACCTTGCATTGCTGGAGTAGGTGGTAATGGAGCTATTGGTGGGAGAGATGCTACTGGATTGGAAGGATGGTGTACTTGTGGGATGTCATCCCTAGGAGAGGAAGTCCTATAGTACTCATGGACTTGGTAGTGATGTTGGGGAGTAACATGACCAACAGAGTCACGTGGAGAGATTGGATGCTGCACATAGTATCCATATGGGTCAAGTTGCTAGTAAGGATATTGTTGCCTTGGTGGTGGCAATTCCCATGATTGTGGGTGCTACCATTGTTGATGTTGCTCAATTGGTTGTGGTGGAGTTCCACTTGGATAATACGTTAAAGGTTTGTGGAACTGCCTTAGGTTACTTTGGGGATAAGGTAACCGTCGGGATGTTTTCTATTTGTTTAAATGTGGATTAAGTGCATACATCCCAGACTCTTGTAAATGTGAGATTATAGGGAAAAATTCCTTAGGATGGTCATATTGACAGATCTCACATCCACTATCATCGTCCGTATTTGAGTCCACAACCTCTTCAATAATAACAACTTTACCCTTACCCTTGTTACATGCATTTTCTGCTTCTCTCTTTTTCCTTTTGTCATGATCACTACCTTGCTCTCTAGACTCCTCTACTACTTTGAGCATAGTTTGAAATCTACTATTGAGGGAGTCCCACATTTGGCCTATCTTTGTTGATACTTTTGATGCTAACTTTTGGATAGGTAAGGTTTTCCTATTCATCATCTCTTCAAGTGGTGACTCTTCCTCATCCTCACAAAATCTTACTCCCTTTTTTCAGAGGGAAGGATCTTGGTTATATTCCTCCACACACTCTCTTTTTCATAGCTCACCTTCTTCCTTAGCTACTTGCTCCAGCAGCCTATGAATTTGATAGGACCTAAGCTTAGATAACCTCCCTTGGGCATAAGTCCCAAGGGTTCTTCTCGTTTCATGCCTAAGCCCATCTACGAGATGGCGTAGTTGATCCTGCTGCGAATAACCATGGCCAGGACAATGATGCAGAAGTGCATAATAATGGCCGATGGTAGCATCCAAGGGTTCATGAATTCCTTGTTTCAATCCTTGGATTTGCTTTCACAAGTTAGACACCTAGGATTACGTTTGGTACTTATCATTGAAAAATTCTAGCATATTACTCCACCGACGAATGGATTTCGGTTCTAAGGATCGGTACCAGCTTTTAGATTCTTTTATTAGTGTCCATGAGAACAACTTANCTTGTAAGTGATTTTGAGGATCAGC
The DNA here is from genome assembly GCA_015680685.1 of Gnetum montanum. Classification (NCBI taxonomy): domain Eukaryota; kingdom Viridiplantae; phylum Streptophyta; class Gnetopsida; order Gnetales; family Gnetaceae; genus Gnetum; species Gnetum montanum. The sequence continues at coordinate 66,918 of MNCI01005457.1, read as the reverse complement.
GTTATACCCCCTTCAAATCGTGGGATGTTATTCATGTCTAACCTCTTGATCCTACTATCTTTTTGGTGCCTTGTTGGAACTCTCACAGCCTCAGTTATATCTAGCATGCTTTGTGTAGTGAGTAGGGGTTCATCATGATCATCTCGTTCATAGCGTCTATGGTGCCTACATGGTTCCCTACTCTCCCTTCTTCTATGGCATGATTCCCTAGAGTGCCCTCGTCCTCTATCTTGGTTGTCTCTTCTGTGACTTTCACTTTTTTTACCCTTATCCTCACGATCTATTTCTCTATGGCTACGTCTAGACACGAAAGGAGAGGATGAAGGAGATGATGAAGGTTAAGAAAAAGGAGAACTGTCCCCATGATGGTGTCTACTACCTTCTCTTCGATGGAGTCTACCTCGATCGTGATTGTGATCAGAATGCTCACCTTTGTCATGTGTTTTTGTTCCTTTTTCGGACATTTTATGTCCATTGGTATCAGCACTTGGGTTGTGAATAGTAGAATGAAGGTTCTGATACACAACCCCTTGGCCAAAGTCAAGGGGAGGAACATCGTTATGTGGGTGACTACCTGAGGCAAGTTCATCACCCTTAATTTCGCTTAAAATGTGGGGGGCATCCTTAGACCATTTTCCCTTCAAGGATTTATGGTGTCTCTCCTATTGATAATCCCTTTGACGTTGCACTTTAGTAGGACAATATTCTCTCAAATCATAGTCCTTCGCAATGTACCCAGTGTGTAAGTGTTGCATGCCTATTCGTGTGAGAGCATGAAGAAGCATACTTGGGACTGAACGGTCAGGAGGTAACACTATGTTACCTTCCAACTCACACCAACGCAGTTGTTTGTCTTGGTGGAGAATAAAGGTGAAGTTGGATACATATTCATTGAGATGAATATATACCACACGAAACTGTTGAGGAACTAGCAGATCAACGTCACGTGTATCCTACCGCCGATTGCTTCTTATGTTAGTCCT
>MNCI01005457.1:52457-65287 GCA_015680685.1 Gnetum montanum | reverse complement strand
TTTGGCTAAGGGACTAACTTCTAACTGTTGAGACCAAGGGCGTCGCCTCTTATTTATAGGCAATGAGGTAGGCTGCGATATTGGGTATTCGACATCGCAGTAGCGGGCATGAAAAAATAATTCTAACTCTGGAGGGAAAAAATGGCAAGAGTTTGGCTAAGGGACTAACTTCTAACTATTGAAACCAAGGGCGCCGCCTCTTATTTATAGGCAAGGAGGTAGGCTACGATATCGGGTATTCGACATCGCATGGTCGATCCGATATCGTGGATGCGATATCGCATACTTGATATCATGATTCATCAGTCTTCAATTACTTTAATATTTTTATTAGGGTTTTTTTTTCTCTACAAGACCCACCAAATATTATCCTTAGGCACTCTGTCATATGCTTTTTCCAAGTCAATGAAGATCGTATGTAGATATTTTCTATGTTTTCTAAATTTCTTCATCAATTGTTGTATTAAGAAAACAACCTCTATAGTAGATCTCTCTAGCATAAATCCAAATTACTTTTTTGATACTATTCATTCAAGTCTAGGATGCTGCTGTATGAATCTCTCCTAAAGCTTCATAGTATGGTTCAATAGCTTGATTACTCTATAGTTTGCATAATTTTGTATGCCTTCTTTATTTTTGTAAATGGCAATAACAAAGCTTTTTCCTTAATTATTAGGCATTTCTCCATCAAAATTTTGTCAAATAGTTGTGTCAACCAAGAAAATTCTATATGTTCTAATGCTTTCCAAGCTTCTATAGGAATATTATCTGGTCTAATAGCTTTTTCATTTTTCATCTTTGATAAGGCTATCTTCACCTTAGAGAAGGAAATTTTATTAAGCAATTTTTTTTTGATTTTTCTTGTTGGATGTATTCTCTTGGGAATTCTTCATTTAATAATTCTTGAAAATAAATTTTCCCCCTATCCAAAATTACATTGTCTTTTACCAAAGTTCTTTAATCTGCTTCCATAATACACTTGACATGCTCAATGTCCTTACATTTCTTGTTTTTAATTTTTGTCAATTTATAAATAGATTTTCTTCCTTCATTTGTTCCTAATTTCTCATAAAAGCTATCTAAGGTCTTATTTTTTTCTTTGGCTACTGCTACAATTGCCTTCTTCTTTGCTATTTTGTATATGAGCTTATTTTCTTGGCTACTACTTTGTTGCCATTCTTTAAAGAAAATTTTCTGATTTTGAATAGCATGTTGTGCTCCATCACTTCACCACCATGTCTCCTTTGGGATGTATTTTTTTTCCTTTTATTTCACCCAAAATATTCTTTCTAATTTTCTAAATGTAGCTTTTCATTTGGTCCCAAGTTAAATTTGTAAAGCAATCCCAATTCCAAGTACCTTCATGAAGCAATTCTTCGTTGAATGAAGTGATGTTATCTTACTTCAAATTCCATCATTTTATGCATTTAGTCTTTTTTCGCATGCTAACTTTTTAAGCTCCATATAGCTAAATCCATGACCATTAATTGGTGCTGAGTTGTAAGAAACTCTCTATGTATGACCTTGTAGTCTTTACATATGATCTAGTCTCTTTTGCATAGTAAGAAATAATCAATTTATGTTTTATCCATACTACTCTTATATGTAATTAAATGTCTTGTCCTCTTCTTGAAATAAGTTTTGTAGTTGCAAGTTCATAGGCACTTGCAAATTTCAATAGCAAATCTTCCATATCATTTCACTTTTCAAATCCTTATCCTCCATGGATATTGTCATATCCCATTTTCATAGATCTAACATGACCATTACAATACTCTCTAATGAATATGCTTTATTATTGGAAATTTCTTGAAGCACCTAATTTATAGAATTCCAAAAATCATGTCTGATAAAATTTTCTAGGCAAATTTATAGAGCACATATGTTGATGATTTCATTTCCTAGTAAAAGTTTGATGTCCATATTTTGATAGCCATTGCAATATACTTGTATTAATTTATCTTTGAAAAATTAATTAATGATGATGTCTACTTCATTTCAATGATTTTCTTTTCCTGAGTACAAAAGTTTGTAACCCTGGCCTAAATATTTAGCTTTTTTTCCTTTCCATTTTATTTCTTAGAGGCATGCAATGAAAATTCTTTGTCTTTTTATAACATCTGTAATTTTTGAGTCTTTTTATTCACAGTGCTAATGTTTTAGGTTACCATCTAAAATTTTAGTCATTGGATTTACTTCTTTATTGATGGCCATCCTTAATGTGGGAACCCTTTTCTATTTTCAAAACATCTAGGTGACGATGTTGCATGTCATTTCTAGAGGACTCCCTAGCAATCCCTTGCCCATTTTTCACATCAATTGGACTTTATGACTATTGTGAATTGCTTCTAGGGAATGTTACAACATTTAAAAAATATAAAAAAGAGCTCATCCATGAGATTTAGTAAGGTTTTACAATTGAGTGTCAATCCTTAACTTCTTCTACTAATGCCCAAATTTTGTTTTTTCTATTGGTGCAAAAATTTTCCTTAATTTTCATAATGTAAATTTACTAGTTAGTAAGAAAGAATTTTTGATGCCTTATTCTAATGATGATAATGTAAATAAGATACTTAATTTTGTTCTTCTTGATGATTTATATAATTCATTGGTTATTGATATTAGATCACAATATGTGTTTATTCAAATCTTGGGTTATTGGCCTTATAATTGAAGTTTCACTTTGTAGTTAAATGATTTGATGCAAAAACAAAACATTCAATTCATTCATATGAAGTACTATTGTCATTTGTTTCTTCTAATTAAGCTAGGCGATGCTTTGATGGTGTAACATGCCCTAGATATAGGGTCATTTATACATAAGTATATAATGTTGATAATTCATAAATGGACACAAAATATTAGTACATAATCTAGAGAGTATTATTTAAAAGATCACTGAAATTATCGATGGCATGAAAAAAAGAAAGAATCAACATTACTTGCTTTTAAGAAACAAGATGGAAGGAGGAGAAAGCTCAAGATTTAGGCAAGTGAAAAGAAAATCACTGAAAACTAGTAGTTATTATTGGTGATCAATTTGTCAAAGATAAAGTGGTATAATTATATCACCATGGTGATATTATTATAGACACTAAGCTTTGGTTGGAAATGAGATCATCAAAATCATTAGCATATATGCTTCACAAATAGGTCTAGAAAACTTCATCAAGCAAAATTTTTGGAATTTCATAGATTTGGTGCTTTAGAAATTTCCCTAATAAGAAAGCATATTTATTGGAGGGAATTTTAATGTTCATGTTAGATCTATCAAAATGAGATATGACAGTATCCATATAGGACATTGATTTCGAAAGTGCAATGATATGGGAGATAACTGCTGCAATTTGCAAGTGCCTGTGACCTTACAATTGTAAATGTTCATTTTTAGAAGAGGACAGAAAATTTAATTACATATAAGAGTGATATGTTTTATACCTACTTTTTCAATTAATTAAACAACCAGGTTAAGTATAGTCATGAGATTGTCCACATAGGCATGAGCATCAAACACCATCAAAGCAGCACTTCAAGGCACATCCACAACTCTTGAACGTCTTTAAGCATCTTCCAAGTTCATAATTGAACTTATGAACTCCTTTGTTAGTGACTCCTGGAAGAACCAAAAACCAAGTGTTGGATGCTAATGCGAATTCTACGTTAATCACAACCTTTTAACATTACTTTAAGAAACTACATTCCAACACCAAATTGGACCTTGTAAGATTTCAAATAATGCATCCTACCCTTTCATGACATCACAAGGATCAATTTTGATAATTTGAAGTAATTTGACCCTCGGTTCTTAGGATCTTAATTTTTTTAAACAATGAAGTGAGGTTAATGTCATCAACATCAACAGTAAAATTGTGATCTTGGATCTCACCATGGTGCATCTTACTTGCAGTTCAGCTTCTATCCTACCTTCCTCGACTCCTTGGCAACTTGTCAATAGCATTTTTGGTCTTCAAAACCATAATTCTAGTGAGGCAAAGTATAGTTTTTGGTAGTTTTAGAGTTAGAATTATCTTCCTTGTAGGTGACACTATCATTGACATTAATGTCAACATTAGGATCATCATGCTAATGTCAACATCCTTCTTGGCACTTGTGATCAACATTTGACATCATCCTCTTGGATTTATAGGCTTCTAGGCACTATACGAACATCATTTTAGCATATTTTTGTCCTCAAATTCATCATTCTAGAGGTCAACTTCAGAAGAGTGATGAAATGGGTTAAAAATTATCTAAGTAACCATTTATATTGATGTTGATGTTAATGTTAGCACTAGCATCAATGTACATGGAACTCATATCTCAACTTTCATGCCTTCCTTAAATGGCATTTGGTAGCATTTCCAAGCCCCATGGACTTCTCAGCATTATCTTGACAGTGTTCGACATCAACTCAAACATTAAATAGGACTTTGAGAGCTCAAACTAGTGACTTGGGCAAATTGACAAAAACTTTCTTAAGTATGGCAACATTGATGTGGACATCAGTGTCAGCATCACCATCATGAGCATTAATATTCTAAGACCACTAGCCTTTATCTCAATGTTTAGTAGTATTTCTCAGCTTCATAGGCATCTTGGCAATGTATTGGCACTATTCAACATTAGTTCAAACATTAGATGGAGTTCCAGAGGCTAGGAATCAGCACTTGAAAATAGTCAAAAAAATTTGACTAAGTTATTAGATTATATTAGGTTAAATTAGGTCTTATGTTAGATTAGTTGTACTATCTCATGTGTGAATCCTTAAATAAATAAGAAGATTTCAAAAGTCCAATAAACATATTTAAAACTGAAACTACATCAAAGGAGAAATGTGAGACCATAATTAGAAACTTAAGTAGTAGAATAAAGACATGAAAAGCTAAGATATCAATTTAATTAAATATTTTTCTTGCAAAAGAAAAAGTATGTGAAAAACATGATCATCTAGTAGAAATTATAATTTACAAATAATGGTCAACCCACCTCCTGTTAACTCATTTTAGCTACCCACATCTCTAGTATTTAATGCTCATCATGATGTTTCTAAGACAACTTACAAATATCTACTAGAACCATACAATGATGGTAAAGCTAGTTTAACAAGGGAATGTTTACACATATTTAAGTTAGCTCTTGTTCACACAAATATTCAACACCAAGATCAGGCATGTAGACTGTTCATAGGTAACCTTAGAGATATGGCTCAAATATGGGATTCAAATTTACGAAATAACAATATCAATAGTTGGGATGATATGAAAACTTTATTTATAATCCAATTTGGTAATTAGATTAAGTAACATTAGCTATATAGTGGCTTAGTTCAAATGAAATAGGGAAATAAGGAATTAGTAAGAGAATTCAATATTAAATTTCAGTGAGTCTATGGCTTGTTTTAAAGTTAATTGTGATGATGTAATGAAGTCTTAAGGGATACTTACTTAAATGTTATAGATCATAGAATTTAAATTTGGTTACAAAAACTCCAAATGTTAATACTTTAGACACTATTTATAATGAAGCTACAAAATTAGAAAGGAAATTAAATTTGATTCTAGATAACACACATTCTTCTATGAAAGGAATATTTTCTTTCCAAAATTTAACTCAATCTAAGATATTACCCTCAATTAGTGGTTTCATAGAGTTATGAAGTGAAGAGCTTAATAAAGATAGACTTTTAAAAGAAATGTTGAATAAAATTACCAAGTTAGAAAAGACTATGTCAAAAATGAAAATTAAAGAAGATAGGAAATTTAGACAAGCTATAAAATCAAATATTCATGTTGAGCTTGAAGATATAGAAGAAAAGGAAGCCTTGGATGAATCTAATAGAATTTAAAGAAAATTTTAGGGAATCTATATACCTAGATATACATTATTTGGAATAGTCATTTAGTAGCGAGAGATATGAGGACTTAGAATTAGGTTACTCATCCAATGATAATTGTTATAATAGATAAAAGCCTAGGTATGAACATCGAAATATGAAAGAAAAAATGATGACATCTAGGCCACCAAATTTAATATTGGAATCAACTAAAAAGAGAAAAATCTTTGAAGAAAAAAAATTAGAGAAAAAAAAATCCAAACAAATGAAGACAGTAATCAAGATCCTTTTCCAAGAATATTTAAAAAATTAGGATTTTATGCTAAAGGAGGATACAATATAATATAAGATCTAAAAAGGATTAAAACTAATATTATTTTATGTTAATGAATTTAAATTTAAGGATGTTCAAAGAGAATTCTAGAAGAAATTAAAAGCAAAATGAAAGTTGGTGATATTACTACAAACTACATTTATAATATTGATAAACCTAGCAATAGGCTCTCAGTTGTAGCTGATAGAGATGCTCCACATTTCTTATTAACTCTTAAATTAAAAGGAAGATATATATAAAAATGTTTGGTTGATTCAAGAGTCATTTCTATGTTAATGCCCTTATCATTATACAATCAATTAGGATTAAAACCAAAGCAGTCAGATAGGAAAATTATCTAAGTTGAGAAGATTAGCGTTAAGATAATAAGTCAATTACCAAAATTATTGATTCAATTAGCTTTAGATCCTAGGATATAAAGTAGGGTTTTCATTCAAGTAGCTAATATTCCTAATTCCCATAGCTTATCATTAAGTAGAAGTTGAAGCTAAAATTTCTCTGGACATATAACAACAGATTATTCACACATGTGGTTGCTGTAGAAGGAAGTGAGGATCAAGAACTTAGAAGGGGGGTTGGATAAGTTCTCCAATTAAAACAAGTTCTAGCCACCAAATTAAATATAAAATTTATGTGGTTCCCCAACTTGGGTAGTCCATAGTTGGAGGGTAGATTGCTTGCATACCTTTGGACTTTTTTTCTTCCAAAATGTGGTTTAAAGGACACCACAACCTTTATAGGATTTAAGCTACACTACAGAGAGTTTTTTCACTGCGAAATATCTCAACCTTGTAAGGTCCCAACAAGCTCAAAATTTGGTTTAAAGGGCACCACACCTTGTACAAGCTTTGAGCTTTACTTTGGAGTGTTTCATCATTGTAAAACCACTTAACATCACAAAGTTCCAACATGCTTAGGATGTGGTTTTAAGGATCCCACAACCTTTACAAAATTGAGCTTCGTTCTAGAGTGTTTTGACATTGCAAAACCACTCAATCCCACAACATCCCAACTAGCTTAATACATATGGCTTCTTGTAAGAAGCACATCAACTTCGTAGGATAATAAGAAAGAATGTAAAAAAGAAAGAAAAGAATGCAACTATAATTACAAGACCTTGCCATTTATGCTCAATTCAACATTAATTAATATACAACTAAGAAAATGATGTGATAATGTAATAAGAGAGTACAAGATTATAATTTTGACAATGATTGATTTGATGTTGATAATGCTTGCTCAATTCCTAAGAATTTGGAGTCTTCTTATAGCATCAGAGTTTTCAAAAATACCTCAAAATTCTTGTAACGACTATTTAACAACTAGTGTAGATGTCTCCTTTGAGATTGGGACATCTTTTTACATTCAGCTTCAACTCTAGGGAGATGTCTCCTTCATGAATGGGATGTCTTTGGGGAGATGTATTTTTTTAAAAGGAGACATATCTTGTTTTTGGGAGACATCTTCCTATGAATGCACTCATCTCAGCCAAGATGTCTTTTATTTCTTAGAGAGTCTTCTTAACTTTTGAGCTCTAGTTCTTGAGACTTTCTCTCATTGCTTTTGGTTCTTTCCAGTCCCTTGAGCATCTATGTTTAACTTGTAGTCATTGTACATGTCCATGCTCTCATCTTTCCTATGTAGTCTTCATAATGACATCTCAATGTAGATCTCATGACATCTCAACATAGATCTTGTTTTCAAACTCAACTCTTATTTTGAAGTCCCTTCTCATTTATGGTCCTTCTAGACTACAAACATATTTCCATATTCTCCATTTTTTAAGGTTTTGACATATCAAAAGGTCAATAAGGAGATCTATATTAGATTTATATATATAGTGAGCCATTGATGATAAATAATGTAACTTCAGATGGGAAGAACAAAAGGATTGAACCCAAGGAAGTTGAATTAGGGGTTATCTTAGTTTAAAAAATACAAATCATGCATTTTGAAGATCAACTAGGATAGTTTTGGTAGTTATACTTTGATGGAGCTTGCAAGTCCAAAGGATGATGAGTGAAAATTATTTTGATTAGTCTAAAGAATCATGTTGTATCAAGAGTTATACAATTAAAATTTCCTTGTACTAATTACAGAGGTGAATATGAAGCTCTATATATCAGATTAAAAATGACACATAAAAAGAGAATTTAGAAATTAGAAGTTAAGGAACATTCAAAATTTATACTTGACTAGGTTAGAGGAAGATATAGTGTCAAAAGCTCATTTCCATGAACTTAAAAGAAAATGAAAATGAAATTGCTTAAATGTTTTAGAGTATAAAATATTGAAAATATTCCAAGAGAAAAGAATCGAAAGGTTGATGAACTTGTAGTAACATCTTTGATTCTTGATTTGTCAAAGATAACTAAACATCATAAGATAGTGATTGAATAAGAATTAAAACTAATGATCTGTAATAATAAGGATTGCTTTCAAGTTTTTGAAGATGATAATCAAATAACTAGATTCCTTAAAAATGTGGAAGAATTTAGAGGTCAAACATATGCAAAAGATGATTTAAGATTAAAAGAAAGAAGGATATGTCATAGGATGTTACAATTAGAAGAAGAATATAGAGAAGAATTAGATGTTCTAAATTTTGAGGATCAAGCTTATGAAATAATAGATTTAATATTTTAAAATGTTTTAAGGTACCTTAATATTGGAGTAAAACTTCAACCAAACATTAAAGAGTAAATGATCTAGTTGCTCAAGGAAAGTTTGGATAGCTTTGCTTGGTTGTATGACCATTTGAGAACTTTTGATCTTAATATGATGATACATAAAATTCCTTTGGTGAAATATTACAAGATAATTAAATAGAAGTTAAGAAAGTTTAATCAAGTTTTCAAAGTAGTAATGAAAGCTGAAATCACGAAGTTATTAGGTGCTAGAATAATATATCTAATTAGATACTCAGCTTGGATAGCTAATTTAGTACTAGTTAAAAAAGTTGGAGATATAAGACTATGGGTTAATTTTAAGCACTTGAATGAGTCTTTAGTTAAGGATAAGTTTGCACTCCCAAGGATTAATGAAATGCTAATAAAAGTATCATGATATCACCTATACTCATTCTTAGATGGATTTTTAGGTTATAATCAAATAATAGTAGACAAGGATGACAAATTTAAAATGACATTCATCATAAGATAAGAAAAATTTACATATAAATGAATGTTCATTGGCCTATCAAATGTAGTGACTACTTTTCAATGAGTTATGGATACAACTTTTAAGGGACTCCTTGGAAAAATTGTAACCATTTATTTAGATGATATTACAGTTTATTCAAAGTATGAGTTAGACCATATATTTCACCTACAATAAGTATTCAACAAATGTAAAAAATTTGATATTTCTTTAAATCCAAAAAATGCATTTTTAGAGTAAAATCAAGTAGCTTACTTAGGCATATAAGTTGTCAAAAAGGGATAGCTATTGACCAAACTAGAATAGAAGCTATTTAAGGTATATAACATTCTACAAATAAGAAAGCACTGAGGTCTTTCATTGGAAAAGTAAACTTTGTTAAGGAATTCATACTAGGATTTACATAAATAACAAAGTCTCTTTCATAAATGCTAAAAACGGATGTTGAAGTGCAAAAGACTAAAGAATCACCTGAGGCTTTAGATCAAATCAAGAAAGCTGTTTTAGAAGCTCCATATCTAGTGAAATCAAAATTGAAAGAAGACTTTTGGTTATATGTCTTTTCTTCAACAGACTCACTAGTTGTAGTATTAACACAAAAAGATGGAATAGAAGAAAAAAATTGAATTTTTTGGTTACCAATTAAAAGGAGATGAAAGAAATTTTTTTGAGCTTGAAAAATAAGCATTTGATGTGATTAAAGGATTGGCATATTTTAAGTATTATTTATAGAATGCATTCATTTATGTTATGATTGTAGAGTTAGTCATAAGGCAATTTTTATCAAATAATGAAATTGGACTCAAAAGAGCTAATTGGATAATTAATCTTCAAAAATTTAGTTTTACTCTAGAAACATGTAAGATAGTTAAGAATATGAGATTAGCCAAAATGATGTTAAGAGAATCTAGACAAGAAGTGTTAGATCTTTCTAAAATTGCAAATTGGTATAACAACATAGTAAAATTCCTTACTAGACAAGAGATTCCTAAGAATTTATCAAAAAGTTAAAAAAAAATATTTTAAAATTAATACAAAGAAGTACATTTTCACTTAGGCAATCCTATATAGAAGAGATTTTAGAGGTATCTTGAATGTGTTCCTAACCAAAAAACTAAAGAAATTTCTAAAGCAATTCCATAATCATGAGGGCTTATATTATAAGTCTTCTAGGACTAGTTTAGCTATATATTTATAATATATATTTATTATTTGGCCAAGAGAATATTATATATTTTACAAATTAATAAAATCTCAAATTGATTCCATGAGAATTGATATTCACATTTAAAACCAAAATCAAAATGATTGTATGTTATTTAATAATAATTCCTATGAAAAGTTCTATTAATTTGATTCATAGTGTTTTTTTTCATGGCATGGACATTAATAGATTCATGGTATAGATTTATTTCAATAGCTATTGGGTACTTTAATAAGGGGCTAGAAGCTAAAGAGTTAAGAGGAAGTACATCTTATGATGTGATTTTCTTGAGTAGTTTGTCATAAATTTATTTGGGATGCCAAAATATTTGGTTATTGATAGTGGCACAACTTTCCAATCAACTATATTTGTAATATGGGCTTCTAAAAGATTAATCTTATTCTATTCATCTTCAAATTATTATCCACAAGGAAACAACCTAGTAGAGTTGACAAATAGGAAGCTAATTTTTTATATTAAACATTCCATGGATAACAATGCAAAAAAAAAAAAAAGCATGAGCTTTTGCAAGGAGCCCTTTGGACTAATAGGATTAGAATTAAAATATCTTTAGGAAGTACACCATTTAGATTAGTTTATAAACTTAATGCTCACATAACTAACACAACAATGTCTTCAGCAATAAAATTCAAAAAAAATTATAGCCCATGATCAGACAAAAAACATGCTCAAATGGCTTTATTATTAAAAAGAGAACCAAAAATTGATGAAGCTCGATATAAGATCTTATAGAATGTAGAATATTAATGAAAATATGGTTTGATCATCAAGAAGGATAGAAAGCACTTAGGGAAGAAAATTTAATTTTGTTATGGAGAGTCAATAAGAAAGATAAAGCTAATAAATTCTTAGCTAGATGGATTGGGTCATTGATAATCAAAAAATAAGTGGTTGAAAATAGTTTCAAATTTACTTCATTAGATGGAGAGGTGTTAAGCTCTTCGTTTAATGCTCTTCATATGAAGCATTATTTTGGCCAACCACCCAATTAGAATAACTTAATTGTGGTCAACCATATTTGTAAATATTTACATAGTATTTTATAACTAAATTTTGTAGGACTACTTAGGAGACTAAAGGTAAGCTAAAAAATCAATAAGATCTTCTTTTCACTAGAAGCCATGGTTGTGAAATTAAGCCCAACATTGAGATGGAGATTATTCATAGATCTAGAGAATGTCAAAATGAAAGCAAGGCCTTTCATCTCATATTTATTAGGGTGCTACTTCAAACACTAGAAAAGAATATATCTTTAGGCTATTACTTATGGAGAATCTTACAATTGCTCGTTCATGACCTAAATTTCTAATGAATTTTCTGTCCTTACAAATAGTAAAGTAATTCATGTTAGAGAATGGGTTGAATTTCTGGAATTCTTGGATCTATCACTTGGAAAGAATATTCATGAGGAAAGCCCAATTCAAAATTTTAACTCTAAGGATGTTTTAGTAAATAAGCATAATAACAACATTGAAGGAAGGCTCAAGAATTCTAACAAAGAACATGAATAAGAGGAAGAGCCTAAGAAAGATGAAAGTTTGGAGGATCCTAATGAAAGGTGAGTTTGGAACACCATCAAGAAAACACATGTTGTAACTTGTAACCTTTACTATGCAACTTGAGGTAAGAATTCATTGTAAATGTAAGGTTAGTACCCCATGAGATGCAATCTTGCATACTTTAACTTTTTGTGATTGAAAAATTCCTTATAAGTTGTTACTGCCTCACTTCCCAAGTGGAAAAAGTGCTATTATGTCTATATATGGGCTTGGAAAGTCTAAAAATTCCTTGGGGACTACCAAATTTGGCATTTTCATGGGTTGTTATAGAGGTATAGCCTCAACTACACTAATATCATCTACCCCTAGCATAGATGGTGTTGGGTTTTCACTTTCCAGCAACAACACCTAGTGTAGTTACCACAAAGCCCAGTGTAGTTGCAAGACCAACATTAGTATTGTTGGGTTTTCCATTTTCCCAACAATGGCCAGTGTAGTCATAACATTTTCCAGGTAGTGACAACATGGTTGGCATAGTCATCATGAATTTTAAGTAGATGTAGTTTGGCCAGTGATGAGTGGCGAGGTACCCCTACACTCAACCATACGAATATGAGCGTGCACGCGCGATTTGGTCGAACTCTGCAGACTAAATGCCTTAACACCACAAGAAACGCTTGGGGTTAATCGTTCGTTGTCTTCCCAGGCTTGCTTGTAAGTGTCACGGTGTATGGTTAAGCAAGTCTGAGGTATGTGATTTTTTGGTATTTTTCGGTTTAT